>PVJC01054264.1:0-10557 GCA_004026665.1 Murina feae | reverse complement strand
AGGGAGGTCAGACTGGCAGGGGAGAGCAGTCAGGCAGTTAGGGCCAGTTGGTTGGACATTGCCCCATGCAAAGAAAGGTTGTTGGTTGGATTCTGGTCAGATTTCTGGTCATGTACATGCCCAGGCTGTGGGGCTTGAAACCCAGTAAAGGTGTGTAGGAGGCAGCCTATAGAGATCTCTCTCTCTCTATTTTTCTCTCCCTCCTTCCCTCTCTTCCTCCCTCCCTCCCCCACTCCCTCCCTCCGTCTCTCCTTCAAAAAATGCAAACAAGCAAACAAATCTTCAAGGAGCTGTCACACTACTTAAAAAAAAAAAGAACTAATGAAACCCAGTAGGCCTACTTCGAAGAGACTGCACAATATATTGGTGAATAATGAGAGCAAAATGCTGAAATTGTGTTTAATATAACACATATTTCATGAAACAAGACCATGTATGTAATGGTGTGTATGTATAAATATACATGAAAATATATCTGTTTAAATATTATGTATGCATGGAGAAAAGTATGAAAAGAGAAATACTAAATTTAAAATATTTAATTGCAACAGAAATTTGAGAAGAAAAAGGATTCAAGTAGAGAATAAGAAATGTACACTATAAAAAATAATATTATAAAAGGCTAATATAGTTAATTTAAAACATAATTTTCAAAATATTGGATTCTTAAAGATCAAATATATTTAATTAAAATCTGCAGAGTTTGTTTGTATTAAATGTTTTAAAATCAAGCAAAACTTTGTGAACAAAAGACAGACAAAATATATAAGGTTCATTGTGACATGTTTTATACTACTACAAAAGTGAGTAATGGAATATCATTACATGAAAAACAATTCTAAGATGCAGAATATTGTATGTATTATAATCCATTTAAAAGAGGAAAATGTTGGTGCATAATATACAATATGTATGTACTATCATGATACATACCAAATGTTTATCACTTCTTGGTACAGAATGAGAATGAGTTCATTGTAAAGAGATATTGTCTAAATTTTCAACACACATGGTATACTCTTAAATTATTTACAGCGTGATGTTCATGTTACTTTTGTAAATTTTAAAAGGGAAAAGCTTGTTCTAGGAAAAAATATAGCTTTTTATTAAGTTTGAGGACTGTGAATTATCCTTTTCTCATTGATACTAACAAAGATGTAAGAGTGGACTTTCTTTATGAGTTTTAATTCGCCTTTTGTATTTTGAATGGTAAAAAGGATATGTGTGAAAAATTTGGTTTTTTTCCTGAATTTTTTTTCTCCCAGAAAACACAAAGTAAAATTAAAGAAACATGTGCATGTATAAAGCCCTACTCAGTAATGATCTCATTAAATGTGCAAATTTCTTAGTCTGATACACAAAGCTTTCCAGATCTGTACTCACATGAACTTGAATTCTACATACATTTCAGTTAATTTTAACCAGACTGTTTCTTCTAATGCCCAACAACATATTGCACACACCCACCTATTTTACCACTTATGGCTTTAATTTTGGAATTTTCTCCTTTTCTACCTGCTGAAATGCTAACAGCTATTGAAACCCAACTTGTGTCACTTCCATAATTATTCTTTGACCCTCTGAGCCTCTGGTAATTGCTCCTTCCCTTGCATGTTTAAACACTCTGTCTTCTGTTAGAGATTAATTGTGCATATTTCAGTCTTTACTGTTAGACCCATCTTCTTTAGAGCAGAGGTTATGTCTTAATTATTACTGAATCTCTATCTGTTCTTAGAAAAAGATCTTTACATAGCAGATGTTGGACTGACCTGAAAGTAATTGTGAGATGTTCTCACTTCACCCTGTTCCACAGCACTGATCTTAAGAGTTTGGTGATAATAGGTGGTGATTTTCGGAAATTTCTTAATTCCACATATCTCAGATAAAATAAGAAATAGAATCAGATTTATGCAGTAATTAAAGGGTGTAGGTAATATTATCTTTTGCAACGAAGTGGATGGACCTGGAGAGTATTATGCTAAGTGAAATAAGCCAGTCAGAGGAAGTCAAATACCAAATGATTTCACTTACATGTGGAATCTAGTGAATAAAATAAACTAGTAAACAAGTTAGAAACAGGACAGACAGAAAGCAGACTGACAGCTGTCAGAGGGAGCTGGAGCTGGATGAAAAACGGGAGGGGATTCAGAAAAACAACAACAATAACAAAACAGACACAGACAACAGTGACAACAGTATGGTGATTGCCACAGGGAAAGGGGAGTCAGGAGAGGTAGAAGAATGTGAATGGGGGATCAGTAGGGATGGAAAGAGACATGACTTAGGGTGGTGAACACACATTAACAATACAGATAATGTATTAGAATTGTACACTTGAAACCTATATGATTTTATTAACCAATGACACCCCAATAAATTCAATAAAATTTATTTTAAAATGAAAAATAAGGGTGTTTTAAAATAATCTCCAAATGTGTATAATTTGCAATGTAATATCAAAAATGATTAATCGGGAATATACCCTATAAGTGTATTTTTAGGTAGCACTTTGTTAAGAACTTTTATTCAGTTAGATTCTAAATGAAAAGTTCTATTTCATTCATACTGCTATACATCATTTCTTTTCATTTCATTTTATTTTTTATTAGGGTCCTTGTGCACAAAACTTTGTGCACTGAGGGGGAGGGTTATTGGAGCCCCTTACATGTCCAGCGTGGTTCAGGGTTCCTGTTCAGGGTTCGAGTTCTGAAGGAGGCCGCACACAAAATGAAGAGAGAGAGACTAGAAGAGAATCAATTTGGAATAATGGGGGACCAGGCGTGGCATCTTTCCACTAGCAGGGTAGATTGCCCACTGATGCCTGAGTCTTACCAGCCTTTTATTGAGTCTCGGAGAAAACAACAATATCCTTAGGCAGGAAATTCTGTTGCTTTGAGTGGAGGCCTAGGCAGACAACGAAGCCTCCTGTTTGCTTTAGCTCTGTGACTTCAATAATTGAAACTATGTGGCATTGAGCAGAGGTCCAGCTGGACTAGGCAGGCAGTTTCAACTCCATCGCTGGTGCAATGGAAGCCTCCTGTTTGCTCTTGCCTGGGTTAATTTGCATACAGTTGCTCTGATTGGCTGGTGGGCGTGGCTTGGCTGGTGGGCATGGCTTATGCGTCTCGGAGTAATCTTTTATTAGATTAGAGATATATATATATACACACACACATATATGTATATGTATATATATACACACACACACATATATATGTATATATATGTGTATATATATACACACACACATACACACATACACATACACACACACACACACACTAGTGGCCCAGTACATGAAATTTGTACACATTAAAAGGGAATTAATTAGAGGAAATATTTTAATATTGCTATTTGCCCTTTCTCTATAATAGAAGTATCGGAGATGAAAGAAAATGTATATGAAAATCTCCCTCCTGTAAGAGTCTGGGGCATGCCGCAGCACATTCCCTGCACATTCCCGTGAGACCCAGACTCGCAGGCCCTGCCCCTGCCCCTGTCAAGACCTGCAGGGCAGGGGGTGTGGCCTCAGGTCCCCTGGCCCCATTGCAAGGGCACAGGGGTGTGATGACCATTTGCATATTAGCTCTTTACTATGTAGGATATATATATAGAAAGCAAAAGAGAGAGACATTGAGAGAGAGAGGAGAGAGAGAATTTCTAGAATAAGCCTGACTTGGTTTGATTCACATTTCTGAATATCAAGTAGTAAACTATACTTTTATCTCTTGAACCCCTCTCAAAATTTATATGTATGTAAATTAGCAATAATAGTGAATGTATAGAATGGTGGTATAAATGAATAAATTTATACATGTAAGGCAGTTGAATATGTAATTGGGATATGGAAATGCCCAACAAATATTACCTACAAAAAACGATAGAATGTATTTAATTAAGAAGTCAGACCGTTGTAAATATAGACTTTAATATGTTTAAAATAAAATAAGTCATGTAATTATAGATTTTAGAAATATAAAAAATTAAAGGATAATTGAGCATAATTTTTCTCACCCAATTTTTGAACACAGGACATAAGAAACAACAATTTTTTACATAAGGCAATTATGATTAAACCAGAAGTTATTCAGGACTCTGAAATAAGAGAGATATAATTTACATTTTCTTCTGTGTAAGGTAACTGAGATCAGAATAGGAATATAATCATGACTAGGTGCATTTTACTTTAAACTTCCGTCAACTCTTTTCTTGTGTTGAAACTCCTCTAAACATATCATAGGTTTGGTACTCTCCTAGGTACCAATATTATGGGGCTGACATTTGAGAGGATAGCGTATCTTTCTGTAACTATGCTGGGAGGAATTTGGCAAGACTCATAAAAAACAAGGTTGACTTCACTTGAGCATATTTAATCGATTTAAAAATTGGAACATTTGTTCCAGATTTGCCCAGAGTTCAATATCTTTCTATCAAGAATAAATTTCTAAATATAGAGTAGACATTCTCATTACAGATCTCTCACCCCCAGCATGTCCTTCATAATACATTTATAGGAAACTATAGTCTGTATTCTGTGCTCAGCAATGTGTAAACATTATTTTGCTAATGGAAAACACAGTGATGGAAAAGTAAACATGAATGATTTTTAAAAATTTTATGACAAATTTGTATGAACATATTTACATAGTGTATTTCTAATGTAATTTTCAACATATTCCTAATATAGGATTGTTTTATTTTGCCATACCCCCTTTTTGTTTTGTTTTGTTTTTGTTTGTTTTGTTTTATCTGTGGGCAATTTTATTTTCATTTATTTTTAATTTCTTTATTGATTAAGGTATTACATATGTGTCCTTATCCCCCATCACCCTTCCCTCTCATTCATGTCCTCACCCCCCTATTGTTTGTGTCCATTGGTTAGCCTTATATGCATGCAGACAAGTCCCTTGGTTGATCTCTCCCCCTTATCCCCACCCCCCCAGCTTCTCTGAGGTTTGATTGTCTGATCAATGCTTCTCTGTCTCTGGATCTGTTTTTGTTCATCAGTTTATGTTGTTCATTATATTCCATAAATTAGCAAGATCAAGTGATATTTATCTTTCTCTGACTGGCTTATTTCGTTTAGCATAATGCTCTCCAGCTCCATCCATGCTGTTGCAAATGATGAGTTCCTTCCTTTTTTACCACAGCATAGCATTCCATTTTGTACATGTACCACAGTTTTTTAATCCACTCATCTGCTGATGGGCACTTAGGCTGTTTCCAAATCTTAGCTATGGCGAATTGTGCTGCTATGAACTTAGGGGTACATATATCCTTTCTGATTGGTGTTTCTAGTTTCTTGGGATATATCCCTAGAAGTGGGATTAATGGGTCAAATGGGAGTTCCATTTTTAATTTTTGAGGAAACTTCATACTGTTTTCCACAGTGGCTGCGCCAGTCTGCATTCCCACCAGCAGTGCAAGAGGGCTCCTTTTTCTCTATATTCTCACCATCACTTGTCCTTTGTTGAGTTGTTGATGATAGCCATTCTGACCGGTGTGAGATGATACTCCATTGTCATTTTGATTTGCATCTCTTGAATGATTAGTGACTTTGAGCACGTTTTCATATGTCTCTTGGCCTTCCTTCTGTCTTCTTTTGAAAAATATCTATTTAGGTCATATTTGCTAATGTTATCACTGATAAGCGTTTAATCTCCCACATTTACAGGGAACTTATACAACTTAACAAAAGGAAAATAAACACCCAATCAAAAAATGGGCAGTGGACCTAAGTACCCTTTTATTCTAATACTAAGGTGAACTTTAGTTTGGCTTTCCACAGCATCATCGCAATTAGTTGCTTTTGAGTAAATTATGGTTTTCTGGTTGTCAACTGAAATTTGATCTCCTCTGGGTTGTAACGGCATTGCCAATAGTCATGAATTATTGCTAGGATTAGGGTCATAGTCTCTTTTAGAACCCAGAGACACTATGACTTCTACCCCACTTTCTGTCCAGCTTCTCTAAGAAATTTGGGACCTGATAATGTTTTACTCTACGATAAGTTGTGTCTTTTATTGTTGCTTTGCTATTGCTGCCCCTTCTGATTGGGAATTCCTTTCCTTACACACTACTCCAAACTCTGCTATTTAAAACCCAGCATATGTATCATTTCCTAAGAAAGATTTCTGTAATTCCACCCAATCATGAGGCTACCATAATAACTTGTGTGCACATATGTCGGAGCATATATACATTTTAAAATACTATAATGATCTTCCTTTGTTATATCCATTTTTCTAAGCCCGTGACAGCAGAAACTTAATTTCATCCATCATGTACCTTTTACATTTTGCAGAGTCACAGGCACAAAACTAATGCTCAATTACTATGTATATGTATATAAATGAAAATGTCTCATATTCTAATTTTCTGTCTGCCCACAGAAAACCAAAACCTTTTACGATTGTCTTGCTCATCCTTTGAATTCATTAATTACATTCATTCAATTCTTTCTCTGGTCTAAGACTTTGCATATCTACAATATATTGACTTACCTACAATAAACTATGGAAATTCATTATGATAAACCCTAGTGCAGTTATCTGACAATTGCATTATCTTACCAAAGGAAATTAAATGCAAATTACTGCTTTTAACATATTTTTGAATTCTTAATAGAAACTGAAATTTCATTTTAATAAAAAAAGAAGTCTATGTTAAGGGGGAAATAGATGCCCCAGTGGAAGATAGTCAGTTTGTACTGCTGAGAACACTCTACAGGAATCATCAGAAATCGTCTCTTTAACAGCGCAGTGACCCTACAGATGTTAAATAACCTCTTCTTCTATGCAACGCAAGGCAATTGAATTCATTGCTCCCTGGTGGTTCTTTCATTTCTAATATATGCAAACAAATCTGCCCTCTTGGTATTCCTTTTGAATTTATGAAAGTCCACTTCAGTGATTTTATGCTAACCCTTCCAGTATCTAACTTATTCCATTGTCTGGTAAAGCTAAGATTTCCCTTTTCTTTTCATGCTTTCTAGTTGTAAAAAAAACCCCATGAACTCGTGGTAACCTTGGTAAATTCAAACTATTTTCACTACATATTTCTTGTTGTAAGAAGTATAAACATTTCTGTGGGCACTCAGTTTCTTAAAACTCAATAAAAAAGCTACAATAACGGGTTAAGTTCAAAGTAGTTTTATGGATTCATTGCTTTTCCTGTACGCCTGTGATTAAGTAAGCAATAGCCATTTAGCCACATATACTTAATATTTATACTTAATAGTCTAATACTTAGTAGTCTAAATTCTTAAATTTAGACTCACATGAAGTAACTGTTTTAGAGAATATGATGATGAGAGTAGAAGAAAAGAATTGGGATACAGCTTCACATTCGTACTCACTTAATGACAGGGAAGATGAGTGAACTATTTTTTTGCAGAATATTGACAGAGGTCTCCTATAATATAGGAATAAGGCTAGAGTAGAATGTGGGACATCTGAAGGTGATGATCTTATGACACAGTTTCTTTTGGCCATCATTACATTTAATAATGATGAGCCTTATTGATGTTTCATAAGGTATTGTGATTTAACTTTTATAAAACAAAAATCTTGAATTTTTATAGGACATGATACTCCTTTATTATCACATAGATAATTTGTAAATTGTGTAGTTATTTTCACTATGTTTTTTATTCTTGAAAAAAATCTATCTTGATATTATTGTCAAGCCCAGTACCTGACACATATGAGATGCTTAATAGGTTAGTAAATATTAATTGAATTAATGCCATCTAGTCTACTGATTGTCATTGCTTCTGAATGTTTGCTAGTCTTTGTTTTTCTCATTAGTCTCTGAGTTTAGAGGCTAGGTGAGGGGCTGAGGAGGAATAATCTTAATTTTTTTCTTTGCAGGAAAAGATATTTTTTCTAGTTATAGTTCGAATGATAGAACTATTATGTGAAGTCTTAGATTGCAGGTATTTTCAAGTCAGATGCTGTGCATTGATTAGGATTTGTTGTTGTTTTGTGATTTTTTGTGGTTTTATTTCAATTATGAAGAGATGTTAGAATGATCTTTATAACTTTATTTCACTTAAAATGTGGTTTTGTTAATGTTTTTGTTTTTTTTTAAAAAGCTTCCTCTTACTAAAAATTATTTCTATGAAGATGTTAGTTAACATGGCAATATTTATTTTATTGCACAGAGCCGTGGAAGTCAGATTGCTTCTTTTTAAAAAAAAATATTTTTATTGATTTCAGAGAGGAAGGGAAAGGGAGAGAGAAATAGAAACATCAACGATGAGAGGAAATTATCATGCCCTACACTGGGGATCGAGCCTGAAACCCTGGCAGGTGCCCTGACCAATAATCAAACCATCTGGTTCATATGTTGACACTCAGCCACTGAGCCACCACGGCTGGGCCAGATGGATTCTTTTTTTGAAAGAAGCAATAACCTCAGTTATTGCAGGAAAATTTTGCTTATTATATAATTACATATTATCACACTGAGGAACATATATCCGTGCAGTGCAAGGGAATTTGAGTAAACATGAGTTCAGGACAAGAAGCACTTAGCAGGGAAAATGCTCTGCAATGTAATCCGTATTGTTAGAATCTCTTGGGCGGGAGGTCAGAGTGAAGGACTAGAGGAAAGCCAGGCAGCTCAACTCTTCCCCCCTCTGGTTTCCTTGGGCTGACTGCATCCTTGAACAAGATCACTGGTCCCTAAGAGTTGAGTAGCTTCACACAATCTTTGTGGTTTCTAGTTACCCCTCCCATTTCTCATTTCTTTAGACCAGTAGAATGATAAGAGGTTAAAAGACTTGGGCTAAAAATGACAGTGCTTAAATCACATGCTTATAAAAGTCTAAAAACATACATAAAATTGAAATTTGTTGCTTGCTAAGTTTTAATTTCTTTTAAGCCACTTAGGCCTTTGGCATCATAAAAATTTAAACACCTCATTATAGTTCTGTATATTAAAACCAGAGCCCCGATGCATGGGATTTGTGCACTGGTGAGAGGTGTGGCCTGTGGGGATTGGCCCACTATGGGAGCGCCACTCATCCCAGTTAACTAAGCAGCTGTGGACCCACCCTCTGAGCTAGTGCTCCCTGGTCCAGCATCTTCCACGGAGCCTGAGCATTCGCCTCTCCAGGGGACCTTGTTGAGTCCGGGCCCAGGGCAATAGCACTGAGAGGCAGCAGAGTAGGCCTCAGTCCTGCAGTGGCCATGAACCCACCTCCTAGCCTCCAGGGTCAGCTCTGTGAGCCTGAAGCAGTGGCGCTGTGTGGCCTGCAGGTGTCTGGAGGAGGCAGCAGGGAGTAAGGAGGAGGAGCCTGGGATGAGGAAGCAACAGTCACAGCCTGGGTTTCTGCCTATTGGCCCAGGGTTTGCAGTGGGAGCAGCCACTGAGCCAAGTGGTGCTCCCACAATGGTAGCGCACTGACCAACAGGGGGCAGCTCCTGCATTGAGCGTCTGCCCCCTGGTGGCCAGTGCATGTCATAAAGACTGGTTGACTGGTCATTCTGGTCATTCTGCTGTTTGGTCACTGGGCTTTTATTATATAGGATTTACTCATCCCATGAAGAAAATTAAATAATCAGACTTATACAAGAATAAATAAAATAAAATGTTTATTTGCTTGCTCATATTTTTTTGTTTCCCAAAATGGACTATTTACATTGGAATGAAGAGATGGTGCAGTGACGTGTAACTGAGAACAGCTTAAAAAAATAATTTTAGCATCAAATTTCAATATTATGTTTGTTTTTAGAATTTTCTAAGTATAAACTTAAGCATTTGTGATTTCTAGCCAAGTCTCTTACCATTCTAGTAGAGATACAGGGTAAAACTCAGCAAGTAACTCTTTAATTAAATTGACCAGCTTACTTAAAGCAGAAAAACACAGTAAACTTTTGCTCATATACATAGTGTTGACTTTCTAGATATGAGAGTTGCCACAAAGAGTAAGCGTCAAGAAGTGACTAAACATGTAGAGATAGGATCAGTGAGAAGATGTACTTTACTGTGTTGCATCTCTTTATGTGTATTACCGGAGCCACGTTTTCTGACAAGTGGTATATCTTATATCTTCTGACTGACAGCCTAATCTTCAGGGAGAGCCTGAGCTTTTCAGTAGATCAAAGCTATGCCTTCCACACTCAGTGAACTGAGGGCAAAAAAGTGACTAAGCCAGGGAGACAGTGCAGTTTCAAGACTTCTGCCAGAATGAGGAAGCTGCAGGTGAGAGCAGAGCCTTGTTATGACAATGTTGGAGCCAGTTCCTTTTTGTCTACTTTCAAGGACTAAAAATCTTCCTCATTAAATGAGAAGATTAAATCCCCACATTTGAATCCTAAGTATTAAACTCCATTCAACCAGTAACCCTTCCCTTCCCTTCATTGTAATCATGGCATCTCTTCATATACTCTAATAAAAGAGTAATATTGAAATTAACCGTTTGTCCGGGATGCCTAAGCCATGTCCACCATCTAAGCCACACACACCAGCCAATCAGAGTGGCTGTATGCAAATTAACTCAGCCAATATGGAGGCCAGCAGCGCAACCATGGCGGCAGGTGTGGCTCAGGC
>PVJC01054263.1:0-10557 GCA_004026665.1 Murina feae | reverse complement strand
CTTCTCCTTCTCCTCCTCCTCCTCCTTCTTCTTCTTCTTCTTCTTCTTCTTCTTCTTCTTCTTCTTCTTCTTCTTCTTCTTCTTCTCCTTCTTCTTCTTCCTCCTCCTCCCCCTCCTCCTCCTCCTCCTCCTCCTCTTCCTTCCTTAATACCATCACTTTTTTTTCACCTAGCTCTACAACCCAAAATTCAAGATTAATGTTTCAAAAGCTAATGGAAAAATGATGTGGATAGTTGAATACCAGTGATATGATTGGTATCCAAAGTAGGGTAATAGGGAATACATGGTAATATTTAGAGTCAGAATATCTAAACTAGCATCTTAATTGTGCCCCTTATCTACATAGTATTAGTAAATTCACTTATTTTGGAACTTAGGTTTCTTCCTAAGTAAAATGGGGGAAAAAACACAAAACAAAACATATGTACCTAACAGGAAGTGGAAAGATAAAGTGTGTACATAGGCCTTGGAAACCTTTGAATACTCCCACAAAACTGAATGAATACAATTGTATTAAAGGAAATTTTGGAAAGTGACCTTTTTAAAAGGTATAATTGATTGTCATCCACTGTGATGGCTTAGTTAAAAAATTGATTTCTAAAGAGAGAAGAAGAGAAAGAGAGTGGAACATTGTGGAAAGAACAAAACATTGATCAGCTGCCTCCTGCCAGGGATTGAGCCCACAACCTGGGCATGTGCCCTGATCAGAAATTGGACTGGCAATTTTTTGGCACATGGAATGACACCCAATCAACTGAGCCACACTCGCCAAGACCGCAATGGCTTCTTATTGAATTTAAGAGTGTTATTATACCTACTAGAGGTCTGGTGCACAAAAATTTGTGCACTTAGAAGGGTTCCTCAGCACGGCCTGTGCCCTCTAGCAGTCTGGGACCCCTTGGGGGATGTCTACCTGCTGGCTTAGGCCCATTCCCCAGAGGATCGGGCCTAAGCTGGCAGTCAGACATCCCCCTGGCAGCCTGGGAGCCCTTGGGAGATGTCCACTAGCCAGCGGGGAGCAGGCCTAACCTTCAGTCAGATAGCCTTAGCACTGCTGAGAAGGCAGGAGAGGCTCTCACCACCACCACTGTACTGGCAGCTATCAGCCAGGTTTGTGGCTAAACAGAGCTCCCCCTGTGGAAGTGCACTGACTACCAGGAGGAAGTACCTGCATTGAGTATCTGCCTTCTGGTGCTCAGTGTGTACCAGAGTGACCAGTCATTCCCAGTCATTCTGCTGTGAGGATCAATTTGCATATTACCCTTTTATTATATAGGATAAGGCCTTGCATGATCAGGCTGCAGTCTCTCCATCTTCATTTTTCTCTTCATCTCCTCCCTACACTCTAGCTATATTCTTCCTCACTCACTATTATGTCTTGAAGTATTTTATGCTTTTTCCTTCTGGAAATTTGAAGTAGTTAGTTGTTCTTCCTGGAGTAGATTTTCCTTCCATTCTTCACCTATTATTACTCCAGTCCATTTTTCCAATCTCAAATGAAGTTTCACTTTTTCATGAAAGCAGAGATCAAGTCTATTTTGTCCACTGCTATATTAGGCATTCAATAAATATTATTGAACTCCTGAATGAATGGCAGACATGTTATTTACTTCCATCTCTACCCAACTTTAATTTGCAATGATTGAAGTATCATTTTCAATCCAACATAACATCTAATTTAGAAAATAAGAGGGTCATACATATTTATCTGATCATTTTAAGATTTTGGGGACATCTTTTATTGCATTTATTGGGGTTACATTGGTCAATAAAATTATATAGGTTTCAAATGTGAGAGTGTATCTTCTGTCTATTTATTATGTGCTCACCATCCAAAGTCTAGTCTCCTTCCATCATCATTTATCCCCCATGTACCTCTCCTACTCCCCTTTCCCTTTGGATATCTATTTTAAAGCAAAACACAAAATCTTCAAGTAAAATGGAGGTAAGCTCAAGTAATGATATAGATCTACAGTAAGATCTTCCTGTCTTGAAAATTTTAGAGTAAAGGAAATAAAATCTTTGGACTTAACTTTGAAAGATTTATATAGGTTAATAAAGAACTATAAACACAGAGTGGAAAACCTACTTCCAAAGTCTAGTACAGAGTAATCTTTGTTATTTGGAAAATGTTAGTTAACCAATAGTTGTATTTGTTTTTTATTTCTTCCAAAGTTCTAAAGATTGCTGCTGTTCTTTCAACCATCAGATATTTCTGATCTCCTTTGATTTTTATAATACACAAGTATTTCATATTTATCAAAGAAAAATATACATAAATAAAATTACCCATAAAACCACCACCACACAAAGAATTGTTTATATTCTGCTGCTTAATCAATTGAACATTTTTAGTGAACATCTGCACATATGTTAGGTACAAAACAGATTATGTTATACATAGTTATTTGTGATCTGCTTTTTAAAATTGTGGTAAAATATACATAATATGAAATTTATCATATGAGCCATTTTTAAGTGTACAAGACAGTGGCATTAGGCATATTCACAATACTGTGCAACCATCACCACTCTCCGTTTTTAGTACTCTTCATCATCCTTGACAGTAACTCTGTACCCATTTAACAATAACTCCCTGAGACCTCTCTTACCAACTCTATGAACTTGACTATTGTAGGTTACTCGTATAACTGGAATCATACAATATTTTTCCTTTTGCATCTGGATTATTTCATCTAACAATGTTTTCAAGGTTTATCTATGTTGTAACATGTAAGTAATCTACTTAATTTTATTTAAAGATATACTGTGACTGCATAGCATAAAAATAAGAATGCATAGCATTCCATTATATTATGGGTTCATATAATATAACCAACTGATAGTTACATTATTTCCAATATCTTACTATTCTAAAAAACACATTGCCAAATATTCTTAAACATAAATATTTTATGCTTATCCAAGAAGTAATATTCTTGGATCAAATGATATGCACATTTAAAAAGTGTTTGGTACTTACTGACATAAGGCCCTTCAAGATGATTGTATCATTGAATACAGCCACCTTTGGTAGAGGAATGCTATTTTGTATGTGTAGTTGATTATTTTTGCTGATCTGATAGGTGAAAAAGGTGGATTTTTTGTTTGCATTAATTTAATTTCTAGGGATTCTTAATACTTTTTATTGAATTGTTGATTACTGTACTATTTACTTGATGAATTGTGTGTTTTTGTCTCTTGCCCATTTCCCCCCTGGAATTGTTACCTTCTGATATCAATTTGTATAACAATATAGTATATATTTTATTACATAATTTATTTAATACCATTCTATAAAAATTAAGAAATATAGATGAGCAAAATGGCAAAAAAGCAAATAAAATTCCATCATCCAGAGACTACTATTGATATTATGGTATATATCTTACCAGAAATTTTTCATACAAATGGGATTATAATATGCATAAATCTATATAGAATTAATTTTATTTCATTGCATTTATTTTCTTTTAAATTTTATTTACTTAAAAATTTATATTAATAAACATACATGTATGCAATTGTTTCAATAGCTTTATAATTGTCTATTGAATTAAAGTGTCTAACCAATTTTTGAATGAAATATACTGAACATCTTTATACACAAATCTTTTAACATTTGTCCAATTATGTCTTTAGATAACTTCTTAGAAAAAAGATTGCAGATTAAAAGTTTTTAGGACTTTTCATACGTTTCCAATTTGCCCATCAGAAAAGTTATGACAATTTAGCCACCTGTCATTCAGCCTTTAAAATACTGTATATTTTCCTCCATCTGCTCAACATTGAGTATTTTTAATTTTTCTAAGCTTTGCCAGTGAAACTGGCAGAAAATGGTATATCATTATTTAATTTGCATTTAGCAAAGTTGGATTTGTGTGGACGTTCTTTTACTGTGTATTGGTCATTTGTATTTCTTATTTTGTAACTTGACTGATTTTGTTTGTCCATTATTTTCACCCACTGTTGTATACATCTTTTCTTGATTAATTGCCAAGAACACATTCTATATTAATAATATTAATCATTTGCAGTGTGGCTCAGTTGGCTGAGCATCATTCCATGCACTGAAAGGTTACTGGTTCCCTTATTTTTTATTTATTTATTTTATTTTAAATTTCTTTATTGATTAAGGTATTAAATATGTGTCCTTATCCACATATTACCCCCCATGCCCCCCACTCATGCCTTTACAACCCTGTTGTCTGTGTCCATTGGTTAGGCTTATATGCATGCATGCAAGTCCTTTGGTTGGTCTCTCCCCGTTACCCGCACCTTCCCTCTGAGGTTTGATGGTCTGATCGATGCTTCTCTGTCTCTGGATCTGTTTTGGTTCATCAGATTATGTTGCTCATTATATTCCATAAATGAGTGGGATCATGTGATATTTATCTTCTCTGACTGGCTTATTTCACTTAGCATAATGCTCTCCAGTTCCATCCATGCTCTTGCAAATGGTAAGAACTCCTTTTTTACCACAGTGTAGTATCCCATTGTGTAGATGTACCACAGGTTTTTAATCCACTCATCTGCTGATGAGTGGCGCTTAGGATGTTTCCAAATCTTAGCTATGGTGAATTGTACTGCTATGAACATAGGGGTGCATATATCCTTTCTAATTGGTGTTTCTAGTTTGTTGGGATATATTCCTAGAAGTGGTATTGCTGGGTGAAATGGGAGTTCTATTTTTAGTTTTTTGAGGAAACTCCGTACTGTTCTCCGCAATGGCTGCAGCACCAGTCTGCATTCCCACCAGCAGTGAACGAGGGTTCCTTTTTCTCCACATCTTGCCAACATTTGTCATTTGTTGATTTGTTGATGATAGTCCTTCTGACAGGTGTGAGATGGTACCACATTGTCGTTTTGATTTGCATCTCTCAGAAGATTAGTGACTTTGAGCATGTTTACATATGTCTCTTGACCTTCTGTATGTTCTTTTTGAAAATTGTCTATTTATGTCCTTAGCCCATTTTTGGATTGGACTGTTTATCTTCCTTTTGTTAAGTTGTATGAGTTCCCTGTAATTTTTGGAGATTAAAATCTTATCAGAAATAACATTGGCAAATATGTTCGCCCATAAAGTGGGTTTTCTTGTTGTTTTGTTGGTTTCTTTTGCTGTGCAGAAGCTTTTATTTTGGTGTAGTCCCGTTTGTTTATTTTATCCTTATTTTCCATTGTCCTAGGGGCTGTTTTGGTAAAGATATTACTATGACATATGACTGGTATTTTGTTGCCTGTGGTTTCCTCAAAGATTTTCATGGTTTCCCGCCTTATGTTTAAGTCTTTTATCCATTTTGAGTTTATATTTGTGTTTGGTGTAAGTTGGTGGTCTAGTTTATTTTTATTGCATGTATTTATGCAATTTTTCCAACACCATTTATTGAGGAGACTGTCTTGACTCCATTGTATGCTATTGCCTCCTTTGTCAAATATTAATTTAGCATATTGGCTTGGGTCTATAACTGGGTTCTCTGTTCTGTTCCATTAGTCTTTATGTCTATTTTTGTGCCAATACCAGGCAGTTCTGAGGACAGTGTGTCTGTAATATAGCTTGACATTTGGCATTTGGATCCCTCCAACTTTGTTCTTCTTTCTCAGGATTGCAGTGGCTATTTGGGGTCTTTTGTTTTATTCCAGCTAAATTTTTGGAGCTTTTGCTCTAGGACTGGGAAATATGCCATTGGTATTTTTTAAATAAATCTTTATTGTTCAGATTATTACAGTTGTCTCTTTTTTCTCCCCATAGCTCCCCTCCACCTGGTTCACACCCCACCCCCTGCCCTTACCTCCCCCACTGTCCTCGTCCATAGGTGTATGATTTTTGTTCAGTCTCTTCCCACACCCCCCACACCACCTTCTTTCTGAGAATTCTCAGCCCACTCCCTTTCTATGCCCCTGATTCTATTCTATTCACCAGATTAATCTGTTCATCGGATTTTTTATCCACTTGATTTTTAGATTCACTTGTTGATAGATATGTATTTTCTGTCACTTTGTTGTTCATAATTTTCATCTTTACCTTTTTCTTATTCATCCTTTTCTTAAAGAATACCCTTCAGCATTTAATATAATACTGGTTTGGCAGTGATGAACTCCTTTGTCTTTTTCTTATCTGTGAAGCTCTTTATCTGACCTTCAATTCTAAATGATAGCTCTGCTAGGTAGAGTAATTTTGGTTGTAGGTTCTTGCTATTCATCACTTTGACTATTTCTTGCTACTCCCTTGTGGTATGCATAGTATCAGCTGACAGTCATATGGATACACCCTTGTAGGTAACTAACAGTTTTTCTCTTGCTGCTTTTAAGATTTTCTCTTTGTCTTTTGCTCTTGACATTTCCATTATGATGTGTTTTGGTGTGGTCCTCTTTGGATTCCTTTTATTTGGGATTCTCTGCACTTCTTGGACTTGTAAGTCTATTTCTTTCACCAGGTAAGGGAAGTTCTCTATCAGTATTTCTTCAAATAGGTTTTCAGTGTCTTGCTGTGTCTCTTCTTCTGGATCCCCAAAATTCGGATGTTGGTACTCTTGAAGTCATCCCAGAGGCTCCTTACACTATCTTCATATTTTTGCATTCTTTTTTCCTTTTGCTTTTCTGGTTGGGTGTTTTTTGCTTCTTTGTATTTCAAGTCTTTGACTTAATTCTTGGGATATAGTCTGCTGTTGGGTGTCTGTATATTATTCTTTATTCCAGTCAGTATATGCTTAATTTCTAATTGGTCCTTTTTCATACACTTGAGGGTCTCACTAAATTTCTTGGAGATTTCTAGAAGCTTCTTGAGTAACCTTATAACCATAGTTTTAAACTCTATATCCAGTAGTTTGCTTTTCTCCATTTCTTTCATTTGTGACATGTTCCTTTGTCTCCACATTTTGGCTGATTCCCTGTCTTGAAAGAGTGGCTTTGTGTGCTAGGTGTCCTATAGGGTCCAGTGGCTAAGCCTCCTCAATCACCTTAGGTGGACCTTATTGGTGTACCCCTTTGTGGGCTGTGTGCAGTCTTGTTGTAGTTAAGCCTTGATTGCTGTTGTTATCACTGGAGGAATTGACCTCCAGACCAATTGGCTGTGAGGACCAGTTGTGTCTACAATGGGAGAACTGCTCTGCTGGAAACATTTCTATGGGGCTGGACTTGCTTTAGCGGGGCTTTGGTGCTCACTGAGTGTGCCCCCTGAGTGTGTCTCTTATGAATCTGAAGAGTTATAATCTGGTGTGGTCTCACTCTGACCACTGGGTACACTGGCTCTTGGATCTCCAAGGAGGTGCAAAGTCAGCCACTGCCTGAGGCTACCTAGCAGGAGTTACAGAGAGATCTGCAGATTTCCTCCTCTTTGTTTATGGTTTGGAGGTACCCAGATGAGACCCAGTTGTGAAGCCTTGCAGGCTGTTGAAGAGCCTTAAGCTTTCTTTTGGAAGCTATGGAGTTCTATGACCCAGTTGCAGTTCATTAGGTTTTAGATTGCAAAAGGCCAAGCCATTCATATGCAAAAGCCTCTGCACACAACTTGGGTGGGTTTGTAAATTGGGTAGGGTGGGGTCTCAGGGAATCACGAGGCAGTGCAAACAGCAATGTTTGCCTGTTGACCCTGCCCCAGATAAGTCCCTGGGTCCCTGTGTCCCACAGCCCCATGCAGGAACAATTAACGCTGCAAGCACTTCTGAGAGAAAGCTGCCCTCATGTTCTGGCCCAATGCCAGACAGTCCAGTTTCTTTCCATATGAGTCTGGGTCCCCAGAGTCTTGTCTGGAACTGGAGTCAGGAGTTTGTATCTCCCTTCCAATTGAAAAAGACCATAGTGTACCCAGTTGCCAGCCTGTTACACATGCCTCCATACCTCCACTCTTCTGCACCTCCTACCAGTCTAGAAGCGCTTTTCTCTTTCCCTCTAGTTGTCAGACTTCCACTCAGCCAACCTTCCTGTGGTTCTAGATTATATCCGTTTTGTCTTTTAGTTGCAGTTTTAATGAGGTTGTATGAGGGAGTAAATTCAGGTATCTACCTATGCCGCCATCTTGGTTCCTCTTGGGTGTGTTTTTGTCCTGTGTTTTAATTTGTTAATTTGATCCTCCACTTCTTCTAGTCTACTGTTGGAACCTTCCATAGTGTTTTTTTATTGTAGCTGTATTGCTTTTTATTTCCTCTTGATTCGTAATAAGTTGTTTGATTTTCTCATCCAGCCTGTTTAGGAACTGTATGACCCTTATTCTGAGTTCTCTTTCTGACATATTGCATTCATCTCTTTCAGTTAGTTCCTACTCTGGTGATGCCTCCTTTTCTTACCTGTGGGAATTGTTTATTTGTCTCTCCATTTTTGCTCTCATGGAAGTGTCCAGGTGCCAAGTAATGTGGGGCCTGGGGCCCACACCTTGGGCTTGCTGGGCCGTGGGTGCAGTCAGAGGCTTTCCTGTGCAATGTTTGGGGCTCTGGAGGATGCTCTTGCTTGGAAAGCAAGGAGTACAATCAGAGACTTGCCTGCAGGATGTGCAGTACCCAGGCTGATGCCATGGGCTTAGTGGGTGGGGGGTGAAGTTTGAGATTCAATAACAGGATGCCTGGGATCAATGTGGTGGGTTGGCAGGAGGGGTATGCATTCCAGGACCCAAGGATTCCATGTCCAGTGAGGCTGGAGTCCTGGTGTTCATGGCTCTGCACTTGAAGTAGCAGGTCTTTGTCTAGAGTGGTTGTAGTACCCAGGGTGCTATCTAAGGCCAGTCTGGGAGGTGATGAGGTTGGCCTCCTAGTCACAACAGCTCTCCCCTTCAAGATGCCATGGTTTCTGTCAGAGCTTGCCACCCCAGGAATGGTTTCAGCAGTAACAGGGGCTTTCCATCTAGGATAGCCTGGTCTGCCAGTCTCTGAAAGTCCTGAAGGATCTGTCACACTCCCCCCCCCCACACACACACATGTCCAGACACTCACCTTTAGCTTCCTCACTCACTCACATTCTTCTTCTTCACTGCCATCCTGCCATTTGCCATTTTCTGTCCAATCCAAGTGGAAAATATCTCTTTTTTTAAAAAATATATTTTATTGATTCTCCACGGAGAGGAAGGGAGAGGGACAGAGAGCCAGAAATAACGATGAGAGACAAACATCGACCAGCTGCCTCCTGCACACTCCCCACTGGGGATGTGCCACAACCAAGATACCTGCCCTTGACCAGAATTGAACCTGGGACCCTTGAGTCCCCAGGCCAATGCTCTATCCACTAAGCCAAGTTGGCTAGGACTGGAAAATATCTTTAATGTTCATGAAAGTAATTCATATTCATTATAAAATACACACAATTCATAAATTTATAAAGTTAAAAATTAAAGTCTCCAGTATTCCCAGCTTTCACAAAACTTTGTTAATTATTTGTACTTCCATATATTTCTCTATGCATACATGAACTTGCAATAGCACACATATATTCCTTTCCTTACAAACTGAGATGCTAGTTACATATTACAGCCTGATTATCTTCCTTTAAAACAGTTTGTCATAGCAATACATAGAGTTTTAACCATTTTTCTTAGAAATTAATATTTTGTTAACAATTTATTATTCCTACTCTATCATTTGTACACACCTTTTATATTTTTTAATTCATCTTTTCCGGCACTAATTTAGAATAAGTAGCATTATGGCATTTACTCCTAAAGTAATTCAGTGTGTGTTTCTTAAGGATAGATATATTCTTTTCCGTAACAGTACATTTTCCATCTTCAACATAACATTGAAACAATTTTTTTCTAATCTCCCATCCTTGTTACCTTTGTGTTAATTAACCAAAATGTCCTTTATAACATTTTTTTCTAGTAGAGTTTCCATTGTAGGACTATTTATTGCAGTTATCTCTCATGCTATTTTTATCTTTGATGACATTGACAATTTTGAAGAATACAGTTCCTCCTTCTCTTTTTAAATAGGTTTATTATTTTTCTCTGACATGTTCTCGTAATTATATTCAGTTTATACAATCCTGGTTAGAATAGTACGTAAGTGATGATGTGTCCTTCTTAAGGTACCATTTCTGTAGGCACACAATGCCCATCTGTTCCTCCTTAGTGATGTTACTTGTGTTCATCCAGTCAAGATGTTATCTGATTTCTCCATAATGTAATTAGTTTTTTCCCCTTAAAAATAATAAGAAATCTATAGAGAGATGCTTTCACAACATGAAAATGTCCTTCTCTTCAAAGATTTTTCCTAGATTTAGCATCCATTGATGATTCCTGCCTGGACCAATCTTTACCATAATGATTACAAAATGATAATTTTCCAACTCCATCACCCCTTTCACATTTACCAGTTGGCACTCAGTGTTCTAGATAAGCAAGAGACCCCCCCTACACCCCAATATACTTATCTACCTGTTATCAATATTAATTCATGACTTATTATTTTTCAATATTTTATAATAAATCATGTGCCCCCTGCCAATCTTTATTTTATTCCTGATTTGGCCAATGTTAACCTCTGAAGTTGGCTCCTATGAACTTTTGACATGCTCTCATCATTTTTCTGTGTGTGTTAATTCTCATCATAGGATATTTTTTCCATTGATTTTTAG
>PVJC01054262.1:0-10561 GCA_004026665.1 Murina feae | reverse complement strand
TGCCTGTTTTTCTTTCATATGCGGGCTGTTTCTTTGTCTCCCCATGATCTATCTTCTCTGGGTATCTGGTTATATAGTTTTTTCTCTCCTCTCTCAGGAGTCTTCTGTCTTATCCAGCTGCAGGCTGTCTCCCAGCTCGATCTCCACTGCCAATTCGGGCTGGAAGCTACTCGTTTCAGCTGCTTTCCCTATCTGCTCTCCACATACTCGGAAATACCTTTTCTTACCGCTCATGGCTAAGCTCCCTGTATGCCACTGGTAATATTCTTAGTAACTTGGGTAATAAGAATCCCTAAAGGCGATCTAGGGTTTTTCCACCACACTCCTGGAGAAAAACAATGAAGGTTCATGGCTGGAGGGCTAAGAAATGTCATATCCTGCCCTAGCCAGTTTGACTCAGTGCATAATGCCTCAACCTGCTGACTGCAGGGTCTGGGTTCAATTCTGACCAAGGGCATGTACCTAGGTTGCAGGCTTCTCCCTGGCCGGGGCCCAGGTCAGGGTATATGCAGGAGGCAACCAATCAAAGTGTTCCTCTCACTTTGATGTTTCTGTTTTTCCCTTCTCTTCCACATTCTCTAAAAATTAATGGAAACATATCCTCAGGTGAGGAGAAGGAAAGAAAGAAAGAAAGAAAGAGAGAAAGAAAAAAAGAAAGATAGGTTATATCCTATGAAAGACACATCTTGAAAATGCCTAAAGAAAGTTGTCATTTCTTCATGGTGAAGGGACTGGAGTCTGTGTTGATGAAAACACCTTGGTGGCTGCAGTGAATGGCAGTGGCTGCAGCAGCGGGGTGATGGGGCTGGTGGCTTCCCCTAATTAGCCTGGTTGCCTCTCACAAAGGGAGGCCAGACTGTGGCTTAGGCCCGCTCCCCAAGGGCAGCAGGGAGCGGGCCTAAGCTGTCAATAGGACACCCCCTGAGGGCTCCCAATACATGAGAGGGGGCAGGCTGGGCTGAGGAACCCCCCCCCTCAGTGCACGAATTTCATGTACCTGGCCCCTAGTGTACACACACACACACACACACACACACACACACTGAATGGCCAGATTATTGTGACCACCTTATGTTTGTAGGCAAATTAGCTAAAATTTTGCGCTGAAGTTGCCAGAGGGCCAGACCATTATAAACATCTGAATAGCACAACATACCTAAGTATTATTGCTAATCAAGTTCATCTTATCATGTTGATGGCATATCCCAATGAAGATGGCTTCTTCCAACAAGACAATGCGCCATGCCACAGTGCTCATATTGTGCAGGAGTGGTTTCAAGAACATGAGGGAGACTTTACCTTGCTTAGGTGGCCCCCACAATCACCAGATCTCAATCCAATTGAGCATTTGTGGGACAAAGTTAAAAGAGCCATCAGGTAGCTGGTTCTACAACCACCAAATCTCACAGAACTGGACAGTGCAATTCATCAGGCATGGTGTCAGATTCCTCACATCACCTTTCAACATCTCGTGGAGTCAATGCTAAGAATCGCAGCAGTATTGAAGGCAAAAGGAGGCCCAACAAGGTACTGCTGGGATGGTCGTAATAATCTGGACACTCAGTGTGTGTGTGTGTGTGTGTGTGTGTGTGTGTATATATATATATATATATATTCAAGTCGTTTTGTAAAAGCATTCAATTAGCCCAACTGCTGCACATCCATCGGAGGAATTAGCATACACTAAATTCACCCAGAGAAGCAACTGAGATACTGAGCCTTTGCAGAGGCAGTGACTTATTTCCTGAGTTAGGGCTAAGGGTGCAAACTGGGCCGGACAGAGGTCTGATCCTGACGTTATGTGGGAACGGGGCAGACATCTTGCTTCTAGTTTGGTCTCTCCTTTTCTCCTCTTAAGTATAGGAGCAAAAACAGTTTTAGAAAACTCTCATAATTTCAGTACTAGTACTGTGCCTGCTCTGTATTCCAGATATTATAACCCTTTATAAGAAAAAAAGAGTTCCTTTTTCTTCTGAGATTTATTCTTTTGGTGAAACTGAAAAAGACTAGCCATTTCCCCTTGTCGCCAGCAACCCAGCTTGCATAAGAATGGAGTCATCATCTGGAATCCCTAATATTTCAGTTCTTATTACTGAATATGACATTTAAACTCTGCTTCTTTTGTGATTGAGTCCTGCTCAAGAAAAGGCTACTAGCATTTCTCAGTCATCTCTATTTCCTGAATGTTTACTTGGGAAGATATATATATATTGCACATTAATACTCATTCCCAGATAATTTACTTTATGGTTTGTTTTCTCACTGTATTTTAAGTTCCTTCAAAGGGTAGATCTCTCTTTTTATATCCTTTTATTATGTCTACAGCTCAAATTTATTGAGTACTTACTATGTGCTAGGGTAGCTGGATACTATTCTAAAAACTTTACATGAATGAACTTATTCAGTCTTCTCAACTATTGTAGGAGGCAGGTACCATTTATAGATGAAGAAACCCAGGCAAAGGAAGATGAAGTAATTAGCCCCGTTTCCACAGCTAAAAGTGGGGGAATCAGAATTTGAGCTCCAGTTATCTGACTCCAAAGCCTGTGTATAACATGTGAGTTTGATCTTTGATTGTTTCAGCCCAGATTGCTGGGAGAGTGGACATGGCTACCTTTCCTTGGAAGCAGAAACTGAGTGCTATAGTCTGAAAGTTTGTGTTCCCAGTAATTCACATATTAAATCCTAATGCCCAATGTGATGGTGTTTGATGGTAGGGTTTTGGGGAGGTGGTTAGGTCCTGAGGGTAGAGCCCTCATGAATGAGATTAGTGCCTTTTTTAAAGGGACCCCAGAGAACTCCTTCATCCCTTCCCCTTTCTCCCATGTGAGGACACAGCAAGAAGGAAGCCAGCTCTCACCACACACCAAATCTGCTGGTGCCTTGATCTTGGACTTCCGAATCTACAGAGCTGTGTTGATGCTCAACCATTGAACCACACTGGCTGGGTTGCAGTGTTATTTTAAAATAAAGCTCCTCATTCTGGCTGGCATAGCTAAGTGGTTGAGCATCAACCTATGAACCAGGAGGCCATGGTTCAATTCCCGGTCAGGCCACATGCCCACTTTGTGGCTCAATCCCCTGTGAGGGGTGTACAGGGGCGGGGGGGGGGCGATTAATGATTCTCATCATTGATGTTTCTCTCTCTCCCTTCTTCTCTGAAGTCAATAGGAATATATTTTTAAATAATAAAATAAAACAAAACTCCGCAGGTAATTTTTGTGACAGCCATGGTTAGAGCCCATGGCCCACAGGTTAAGGTATGTGCTAGCAGAACTTTTTAACCAAATAATGTACCCTAAAAGTCAGTATATAAGAGATTAATATGTAGTCACCCCATTAAAGAGAGAGGGATGGTGGGAGGCTCTCTCCTTCCCTACCTCTTCAGCGCCTATCCCTGAGCCCCCTAGAAAGGTTTTAAAACCAAGATGGTAATGACCAGCTGCACTCTTTCTTGGGGAAGAGTGCAAGGTTTTTTCAGATCATCAAAGATTGATTTCCTACTGCCCTACCTGGAGAGAAGGTACTTTATTTCCATGTGCAATCTATTTTTTGAGACAGTGAAGATTGGAAATTTATAACAAATACTAGAGTCCTGGTGCACAAAAATTTGGGCACTCAAGGGGGGGGGGGTCCCTCAGCCCGGCCTGTGCCCTCTTGCAGTCTGGGACCCCTCGGGGGATGTCCGCCTGCTGGCATGCCTGGCCAGCCTGGGTGGGAGGCTGACGGCTGTTTGCAGGCTGTTCACAGCCCCTTCAGGGTTCAGGTCCCTACTGGGGTGCCTGGGGATTTACTTAACTTCTATAATTGAAACTTTGTTGCCTTGGTCCCCCCCTCGAAGCCTGGGTTGCCTCTGGCAACCCAAGGTCCCAGCCTGGTAGGTATATGGGGTTTGTTTATCTTCTATAATTGAATCTTTGTAGCCTTGAGTAGAGCTCAGGGCCCACAGGGCCCTGGCTTCCTCCATTGCCTGGGGCAACTCCAGCTCTGTGGCTGCCACCATCTTAGTTGAGTTAATTTGCATATTTGCTCCTGATTGGTTAGTGGGCATGGCTTGTGGGTATAATGGAGTGAGGGTTAATTTGCATATTACTCTTTTATTAGATTAGATAAACAGAGGTTTTTAAATGCTGCCCTTTACAAAACAGAAACTAGGGGTGGGGGCATTGAATGATTTCTCCTGGGTTATCATCACCCAGCAGTGGGATGGTTACTATATCATCTCTTCTGTGGCTGAACTTAGTTCAGAATTTTTGTTCCAGATCCACCCGAATCTCCAGTTTCCAAATAGCCATCTACTACTGAACAAAGAAAACCAGTTTTAAGACTTTTTAATAACAAGTGGAGACATCCTTGCCTCCTCATACACTGTGCCTTTTTCAGTACTTGACTTCCCCTGTAGTCTACTCTTTCTCACCTTCCATTTTTTGGATACTCCCTACCATGTTCCTATCAGAAAGTAAGTTGCTTTACTTAGTTTTTTTTCTTCATTTCATCGGAACCACAGCACAAGATGGAGTCTTTATGGAGGTCTGTTGTATTTGTGAAGATTTTCTGGAAGCCCTTACCTAGT
The DNA here is from genome assembly GCA_004026665.1 of Murina feae. NCBI lineage: Eukaryota > Metazoa > Chordata > Mammalia > Chiroptera > Vespertilionidae > Murina > Murina feae. The sequence continues at coordinate 5,988 of PVJC01054262.1, read as the reverse complement.
TTTTTGGGTTCATTTTCTTTTGTTCAACAGATCTGACAGCATTCTGTTTCCTGACATCCATGCATGATTGACAGATTTTAAATGTTATCTTAACACACATTGCTGATACTTGGTAAATGCATCCCCTGAACCTTCACACATATGTAAAACATTTGCAACATCATGCTACCTGTATCCAGTGCACTGGTTTTGTGCCATAATAAAGGAATGATTTCTGTTCCTGACTTCTTTGACCTTTTCTTTTGCAAACTCCCTTTCTAGAAATGATCATTTCTTTCTCAAACTTAGAAACTCAGCTTTTCCTTAGGCATTAATTTTGTTAGTGGGTGGCCTTGAAGTCACATCCTGGCACATGTGCAGACACAGAAAAGACATCTGTCCCCTTCTTCCTGGAGACCCTGCCACCCACCTACATACCTACTTACCTATCTATCTACCTACCTATCATCTATTTATCATCTATCTTTCTATCTATTTATCTATCTATCTCCCTCCCTCTCTATTATCTATCAATCAATCAATCAATCAATCAATCAATGTATCATCTATCTATCATCTATCATGTTTTTATCTGAAAAATTCTTGTTGCTCACATAAAAGGTTTGAGTGTAAGTATTTGTGCAGTAGTAAATTATCTTACATTGTGAATTTCTAGAATAGTGTGAACTTGAATACACAGGAAACATAACAAAAGTCCTTCAAACTCTCTGTATTAGAAGCCAGTTATCAGTGAGATAGACAGGGGGAAGGAAAGGAAAAGGCACTTAGATAAACCCCTGGAATAAAGTGCCAGGCCTTGATTGATGGCTAAGATGTTTTGCATTTTACAGCAAAACATATATTTTCAGGATGTTTTCAGTTATTTGGCAGTCCTGTATTGATCGGGCTTAGTTTGATCTAACAGGTTTGTCAATGCCTCACTAGGAAGATTCAAGCAGATATGATGGAAAACATCAATAGTCTTGTCTCCAGGAATGAGAGTCGCAGCTTTGGGCCATGCCAACACCATGCCTCTTTGTCTAAACTCATCTTAAGTTGTGAAGTGGTGTGATGCAATGTGAATAAATGTCTGGACAAGTGTCCCTTTTGTTGTTCTCAAGGGGGTTATGTCCTGGATTGTTCCTTTGCGAACTCTCTTGCAGTTGACATAGCTGGAGAGACTTCTCACTCCTTGGCAGAGGCACAAGTTTCGGCTGCAGGTTTACCCTTCTGCAGGGGCAGGCGCTGAGTGTGTGTGGGACCTGCATTCTCTACCTGTGATAGATCTTGTTGCTTTATCACTGAGTTCTTCTCAATATTTTATAGACTCACCAGGCTTTCTGATAGAGAGAAAGAGAAAGACAGCTCTCTGGGTTTCTGCTCTCCTCCTGATCGTCCCTTCAGTGTTCCTCCTTCAGGATGTGGTCATTGATTAAGTTGAATTCTGTAAGTATTGAGCACTTGTTACTGAAAGTGCTAGGCCATGTACTTTAAGTCACCGGGTGAGGAGCGGTAATGTCACAAAGTCTTCTGAAGACTGAAGCAGGTAAAGAGAGCATCCCCCGTCTCCAGGCTCCTCTTGAGTCCTTTTCCCTTAGACTCACGGATGTTGCCACAACCATCAGTACTTTGGTCAGAAGCAGAACCAGTCACCTAGAAGAGAAGTTATTGACATCGTCAACTATCAATAGGGTTATTGTATCACCGGGGAAGGGATTTCTCTGTTTCTTTATCATCACTTTAATGACCCATCATTAAATAACTAACTCTAAGAAAGTTATCTCAAATCTTAGAGTCAAGATTTTCTTAATCTGGTGATACATCTTCAGAAAATCTAGTTGAGAAACTCAGTAACCTATATATCCTAGGCCAGATAGATTTGCTTTGCAAATATTCTAACATAGTTCTTCTGAATTCCTGTTGGTATATATCCACACCTCAGGCTTAAACTTGATATATTTTTATACAGTTATTTTTTATAAAATGTGTTACAGTAACTTGCTTAGAAACTTTCAGTGCCTCAGTCATCTTCAAGTCTCACATAAGGTTTAATGCTTCTGGACTCAGTATTAAGAAGTACCTGGACTTCAGGCAGAGGTTGGCTACCAACTTCCCCAAACACTATGAACCTGAAGGTCAAATTCTTGAACACCTATAATAACTTTTTAGATTAAAACAATCCATTATTTCTTTTCTTTAAAATTCACACTGAAAGTTTTAGTTTACTCACAATCACAAATTATCTGGATTTTGATTTCTCAGCAATTAGAAGCAGAATGAAGGATGATAGGAGAGAGAGAGATTTTCTGAAGCAGAAAAATGAGGATAGTGACCTAAAGATGCCTTCTGGGCCTTGGGGTGGAGGATTTGAGCAGTTCTAAGCATCAACATTTTTCCTGAGAGTATTGGTATATTACAACACAGTATATACTATTTTCATAATAGATCTTGAACTTACCAAAAAATTTGTTTTTATATTCTGTCATAAAATGAATATAATATGTAATATGTAATATGTAATATATATAACTTTATATATATTATATTTTAAATATATATAATTTTTAAAATTCTCACCAAAGTATATTTTTTCCATTGATTTTTTTTTAAAGAGAAAGTGGAAGGGAGAGGCAGAGAGAAACACTGAAGTGAGAGAGACACATCCATTGGTTGCCTCCTGCATGCCATGCCCCAGTCCAGGGCTGGGTGCCTGCAACCGAGGTACGTAACCTTAAACAGAATCCAACTCAGGACCCTTCAGTCCACAGGCGGACACTCTATATACTAAACCAAACCAGCTAGGGTTGAATATATTTTAGATAAAATTCAAAATAAAAATATTAATGCTTGGGAGAATAAATCTTAGTTATTTGAAAAATTATCATATGGTAGTAACCTATCTAAAACAGTGTTAATAAATGAGTGAATGAATTAGTCAATTAGTTCAAAATATTGAAATGCATATTTCTTAGATAAAATGATCATTTCTCTGCTCAGGTTTCTAAGATGGCGTCTATTTATCTTACTGTATAAAATCTAGCTTACCATTTCCTGAATTGGCTGTAATAGTCACCCAATAAGATGGCTACTTGGTTGATACCTACTCTCCCAAAGGGTGTTTCCATCCTCACTCTTCAACTTGTGCTTTAATAGGGGTTTTCTCACGTTCCTAGCTTACCCAAGAATAGTCCAATCAGAATCTTTCCAAATAGGAACAAAGCAAGAGCTCTTTTGTGTGTTTGTCCAAGTGTGAAGGGGTAAGAATGAGCACCTGGAATTCCATTACTCATGTTCTCTAGCAATCAGAGAAACTACCAGGCAGGAATGACAGATCACATTACAAGAACCTGCTAGCATTGTAATTGCATTTGTTCCAAGGGCCAGTCTCCAGCCTTACCTGCTGGTAGTTTGCTTCAATAGACCAGTGAAATCCCTGAGCAATTTCACTGTGGTTCTTGCAACTAAGAACCCTGGTGAACTCATGTCTAAGTATTAGGCACTTCACATTTTTTCTCTTGTGTTTATAAAAATGCATTTTGGCTGTCATTATCCCTGTTCCATAGTTGAGATTTTGGGTCACAAAGAAAAAATACCCTGTCCATGGTCACATGGCTACTAATTGACAGAGATGGTGGTTAACAGCCCACTGGCTTTGAAGCTCATCCTTTTGGAAATAATTTTTATCCTAGTGCTTTCTTTTTTATTGTGGTGAAATATACTAATATAAAACTTACCATTTTAACCATTTTTAAAGTCTACAATCCAGTGGCATTGGATATTTTCACATTGTTGTGCAGCACGTGTCAATTTCCTTTCCTTTTAAGACTGAAAAATATTCCATCACATGTATTTCCAAGTATCTGCTGATGGATGTTGCATTGTTTTCTACCTTTTGCCCATAGTGAATCATGCTGCTATGAACATGGTTTTGTACAATATTCTGTTTGAGTCTCTGCTTTCAGCAATACACAAGCGTTCCAATTTCTCCACATCCTCACCAACACTTGTTATTTTCTGGATGTGTTTTCATTTTCACAATCTCCATCTTAATTGGTGCACTGTGGTTTTGAGTTGTCTTTGGAGCTCCTGATTTTTATTTATTTTTAATCCTCACCCGAGGCTATGTTTTTATTGATTTTTAGAGAGAGAAAGAGAGAGAGAAACATTAGTTGTCTCCAGCATGTGCCCTGATCAGGGATTGAACCCAAAACCTAGGTTTGGGCACTGACCAAGAATCAAACCTGAAACCTTTTGGTGCACAGGATGATGCTCCACCCAACCGAGCCACCCTGCCAGGGCTGAAGCTCCCAGCTTTTAAACTACAACTTTGTGTGCCCCCATCTCCAGCAGCCATGCCCTCTGCACCCACAACTGTCCTCATCTGCTGTCTGTTGAGTTTAGATTGTGAAATCTCATTGACCAGACTCAGATTTTGTCATCCCATCTTCAAACTTCCTTGGCTAGAAAGACCAATGTCTTCTTTACTTGGTCAAAGCATGTGTCCATCCTTCTTTAAAATTCTGTTTGCAGTTCACCTCACCATCAAAGTCATCCTCCAAAGGAAGCTGACCTAATCCAGAGTGCATTTTATTCTAGATTTCTTAAGCATTAGAAGCAATTAGTATTGGGCTAATCTATATATTCTTTTACATGTTTTCCAAGTTGGTTGATTCCACCCACTTTTAGTTTCTAAGCTTTTTGAAGAGATGGATCCTGGGTATCTTTGTGTGGAAGTGTCATTGTACCTACTGCTCAGTGATCAATGCACAGTGGACATCTAATAGACCCTCGTGCTATCGAGGCTCCATGATTATTATCATTACTTATTTATCACTATTATAATTACCATTACTTATTTACACCCAATATGATATTTACATTTTCCTATGGTGTTCTTCTTGAGAGGACATTTTAACAGATATATCTTCGTATTATAATTTTTTATAATGTTGCTTCAATATTTTTCTTTTGTGATATCCTCTCTTGCTTAAGAGGATGTCAGAAAGCAAGTTCCAATTTTCTTATCTATGTTTCTGTTTCTTACTTACATGAAAGGGACAAAGGTTAAGACTTCCTAGGAGAAGTGGACACTTAAGTGCTCTATTCAAATCCCATTCTTGGGCACAGCCATGTTTTAAAGACGGTCATATTTAGAAACATGACTACCATACTGTGGCCCACCCTGCGTTGTCTCAGATCAGCTGGTCTGTTAGCCATGCTACACCCCTCCAGAAAAAAGTCTGAAAGTGATTAGGCTTCCTGTGCGGTGAAGTTTGAATTACTATCATTAGGATCTCAAGATTTGGAACCCGACAGCCAACAGTTGTCTCTCTTCACTTGGTCACTTTTTATTCTACTTGGTAACTACTCAATGGTAATAATAATAAAAATAAAAATAAAAATAAACAAACAAACAAACAAACAAATAAATTACAGATGAGGGAACGGAGGCATAGTTTACTTGGTATGGACTCTTTGGGGGAAATAGAGTCACCATCTAATCCTAGCTTTCCCTAGACCAAGGCGTTCAGGCTGAATATCATGGAGCCCCTCTCTTGTCTGGCAGCCACTCCAAGGTGCTTCAGTAAGAAAGGGGAGGAGACAGGAGGGTTGGGGTGGGACTAAGAAGCGGAATCTAGACCGGAGGAAAGGGTTTTTTTTTTTTTTTTAAATTTATCTTTATTGTTCAGATTATTACAATTGTTCCTCTTTTTTCCCCCATAGCTCCCCTCCTCCCATTTCCCACCCCAACTTCTGTCCTTGCCCCCCCACTGTCCTCATCCATAGGTGTACAATTATTGTCCATTCTTTTCATGCACCCCCAACACCCTTAACCCCCGAAAATTGTCCATCCACTCCATTCTATGCCTCTGATTCTATTCTATTCACCAGTTTATTCTGTTCATCAGATTTTTTATTCACTTGATTCTTAGATTCACTCGTTGATATATATTTGTTGTTCATAATTTTTACTTTCCTTTTTCTTCTTCCTCATTCTCAAAGGATACC
>PVJC01054261.1:0-10558 GCA_004026665.1 Murina feae | reverse complement strand
CCTTGAAGGCCTGGGGTTATCTTCTATAATTGATACACTGTTCCTTTAAGGCGGCCTTCTAACTAACTGAAGCCTCCTCTGCTTCACCTCGCAGTGTCTATAATGAAACAATTGTTACTTTTACTGGTTAGGCCGGAGCTGCTCTTTCCTTCAGCTCCAGAGGATTCTATGATTGTTACATTGTTTCAAATGTTTCAAATCTGTGTTTTGCTAGAGGCAGTTTAATTGGAGCTGAGCTGAGCGGGCGCAGCTTCACTTTCGCTCCTGCCGCAATGGAAAGGGCTGTTTACTCAGGTCCGTGAGTGGCGGCCGCCATGTTGGCTGGGCTAATTTGCATACAGCTGCTCTGATTGGCTGTTGGGCGTGGCTTACCCGTCTTGGAGAAACGGTTAATTTTAATATTTCGCTTTTATAGAGTAGATGGTGTTTCTTTTATATTGATGCATCTTATTTCTATTTCTATTGAGCTACAAATCAAACCACATTTGACAAACAGTGAGGAGAACATTGGCACAGTTTTATTACCTTGATAGCTATGGCTACCATCCCCTCTCATCTGAAACTGAGACTCGCCTGATGCCTTATGAAGGGGACTAGCCATTGATTTTGCAAAGGTTGGAACAGAAGAGGTCGTGCTCTGAGTTCTGTAACTGTAACAAGCACTACCTGCCAATATTGATTACTTACTTTTCAGTGTTATGGTAAATTGCTATTGTGGAAACATAATGATGCTGAACATTTGTAGCTCAGATGATAGGGTAATGTTTAATCACCATGTGCCCTGTTCTTTGTAGATTTACTAATAACCTCTTTAATCATTTCTGTTTAAAATACCATGGATCCAGAAGCACAAACCAGCCTAATGATACAACTAATATTTGGGGCATAGCATTTAATAATTTCAAAGTAAATCACATCAATTATTTTTCTATGCTTCAGACACTGTGTCAATTTTTCCTAATATCAATCCTAATAAGCTGAAATTCATATGAAACTTTAATTCTGTTCAAAAAAGACATCAAATATCTATTACATGGATTGAACTAGTTAAAATAGGAATGATTATTGAGGACAAGCATCATCTTATATTATTATACTTGTGGATATGAAATTTGACTAAGCTGGGCTTCACTAAAATAATAAAGAATATTAAGTAAAACAAAACCTATAAACATACTGAAAGCAAATATAAACAATGAAGAAAATGGTATAAGCATATTTTTAAAAATTAGGATCTTTAACATATGGATTTTATACATTTATAAAATAATATAGACTCTAGCTCATTTTCCCTAGGAGGGGTAGCTAGTAGAATTAGGTTTTTTTTGTTCATTTTAAATTTTATATCTACTTTCTTTTGAATGAATCCATTTAGAACCAAAATAATGACTGCAGTCTCAGAATCACCATTCCCTGGAAACCTGAATAACCAAGCCTCGTTATTAGCCTGACACCAACCAAAGAACCATTTTGAATCACATTTGTTGTCATCAGTTTTGCATTTAATCTTTCAAAATATTTGCTAATTATCTAATATATTGCACATAGCAGGGAATGGACTGTGTATATGATAATGATGAGAACATAGATTATCTAAATGTCAGAGAATATAAATTCCCTAACAAAAATATAAAGGGAAGGATCTACAGAGATATACAAAAGGGATCGATAGGAGTGCATTTAAGTTTGTCTAAAGAATTCAGAGCAGCCTTCCAAGATGAGGTGTTATTTAAGCTGATTCCCACTATGCCTTTTATTTATCAATAAAATAAAAAGGCTAAGTGATCGAACTGTTCAAAGTCATGTAAGTTTTAAATGATGGCTTTTGTGCAAAGACTTCATAAATCATCAATAGAAAGAGTTGGACATATAATCTGGTTAAATATATTTCTTAATAATAAAGATGCATTTAAAATTTTGTGTAAAATTTGAATATATAAAGTCATGTACAAATATCAAACATATAATACATATAAAAGCATTCCTAAATGTATATGTGAGTTAGGTTTTCACTTTTATACTTTGTGGCATTTGCCTAAAGTTTTCCTTCTGAATTTTTGGTTTACATGATATTCAGCAGTATGTCTACTAACAAGGAAAATTATTCATTTTGCTTTATAAGACCTAGAACAGCACATAATATTTCCATTTTTAATTGTGAGATCATGTTGACATCACCTTATTTTGTTGATCATTTAAATTAATATATATTTTGAGTTTTTTGGAGTGGTTTTAGCTTTACAACATAAATGAGCAGAAAATTCAGTTCTCATAAACCCCTATACCCCCACCCCACCCACAGCTTCTCCCATTATTTATGTATTTTATCATTTTATAAGATATTGAGTGTTTTAAATATTAATTTTGAAACTATATAGTTGTTCCTCAATGATTTGAGAGAAATATGTATATAATAATTTAGATATTAAATAACTATTATACTATATATGAATAAAATTTGCAAAGTTGGGTGATTATTACAGCCAAGTTGGATGTACTTAAAATAGATGTCAATAGCTTTATTGAGATAGCGTTTCAAAATGTGTGTACCATTAATTATATTTTTCATTGGGACTTTGTATGCATACATATTCATAATTGGATGGGTTTTTGATTCTTTTTACTGTATATATATTTTTCACACTGATTATTTGTGTATTTTTTGAGAATTTAAAATGTTTATAATCTGTAGCATTCTTAATATTTCTAAGAAGCAAATATAAAATTTATTCCCCTGAGATTCTCATTCATTCATAATTTAAATGATAGATGCATTTTCTAACCAGAAAGCATTCACTTTATATCAAATCTGTGCTTTCTACTCATCTCCTATACAATTTCCTATAGCTATTTTTAAATTGAGGATCCTATATAATAAAAGGCTAATATGCAAATCAACCAAACCATGGAATGACTGCTGGCTATAACACGCACTGACCACAAAGGGGGAAGATGCTCAACTCAGGACCTGCCCCCTGGTGTTCAGTGTGCTCCCACAGGGGGAGTGCCACTCAGCCAGAAGTTGGGCTCATGGCTAGCGAGCACAATGGTGGTGGCAGGATCCTCTCGCGCCTCTGCGGCAGCACTAAGGATGTCTGAGCATGGCTAAGCTGTCAGTTGGACATCCCCCAAGGGTTCTCAGACTGCGAGGGCACATGCCGGGCTGAGGAACCTCCCCCACCCAAGTGCATGAATTTTGTGCACTGGGCCTCTGATTTATAATAATTTATAAATTTTTAAGTATACTTTTCCTCTCCTATCAGAGTTATTTTTTTAAACATTAACTGTTTTAACACATTATTCCCATCAGTTTTTTTTAAATCTTAGATTTCATGTCTTGAAAAATATTGAATTTAAGCTTACTATGTTTTATTATCACCTCGCATTCATAATATCTACTAACTCAGTTCCCAGTCATATCTCAACCAATTGCAATTTGATTCTGCTTGTGATATGCCACCAAAGTAGTTTTCACTAAGGTCACTAACATATGCTGGATTTCCAATATTTATTTGAATTTTAAGCAGATGCTACACAATGAATATACCTCTTCATCATCAAATTGTCTCTTCTTTGGTTTTCAGCTAATGAAAACAAGTCTTTTGTTGAGAGGAGTTCTTAAGGTTCCAGCTTAATGTATATGAATCTGGACTCATATTTAATTGACCATATAATATTTAACGTCATCATAGACGTATAGACTGTATCTACCCCTTGATTCTAAGAAGAAGCCCTACAGGAAATGCTACCTAAGCCTCAGCCCATGATTGTCCTTTACTATTTGTTAATGACCCTCTGAGTTAGCCCTTTTTGTGTGTGTATCAAAATCATGAACAGTTAAGAAACTCGGCAAGGCATTGGTTTTAACATTTCAAAGGTGTGGACAAAGGGTTAAGAAAATTGTGTATCTCCTGCATAAGAATTTCAACTTCAGTTCAATTCCCCAGCTTTGTTTCCCTAGAAACAGGTAAGGGTGCTATTTGCCAACTAAGTTTATAAGCAACATTGCATATGGTAAAATAATACTTCACTGAGGCTGCATTAAACCAGGGGGCAATAAATACTTATTCAGAAGCTTTACTGTGAGGTCCCTATGAGTGTGGAGGCTTTCCTAATTGGGCAGGACCTTCTGATATCCAGGAAGGGTATTGGTACAAAAGAGTGTAGCTCCTGTGGGCACAATGCTTTTTAATCAACGGTGATTTCCTCACCAGTGGATTGTGTATTTTATCTCCTTACACCTGTGCTGTTCCCTCAGGTGTAAGGAAGAAAAGAGCTCATCGTGGATTACTACAATACATGCCTCAAACCTCCCACTAAGAAGAACACCTGACATGGCCCACCTGCCATGCTGAAGTTCCTATCCTATATCCTTTGATTTGACTTATGCCAATTATCACCCTTTGGGGTCTTGTGAGTCTGAATGTTTAGTTGAGTTTAAGAAACACCCATTCTTGGTGGGAAATGCAGATGGTACTCAGGTATCTAACAACTGCAATACTGACTCAATTTCCAGATGCCTTGATGTCTCCTGATTCTCAGCCTCTTTATAAATTTCATTCCATGTCATTCTTCTCTATGTGCCATGTTTGTATGTCAAATTTCTAAATTATAAAAGTCCTTAACACTATTGCAGAACTAACAAATATTTAGATTCAAAGACACACAGTAATAACAGAGGTTAGTCTTGATTTTCTTTCTTAAATTACTATTATGATAAACTATTATCTTATAAGATTTATTGAATGCTATCTACTATGGAAACATATAATTTTCATGCAGATTCCTGAGATGGAGGCTAGAGAAGGTAGGGAAAAAGACAGATACAAAAATATTACATCTTTCACCATATTATATATATGGATTAACAGCATATAACATGGTATATATTTTTATAGAAGTGAATTCAGATTTTTAATTTGCATAACATAAATGTTGAAAATATACTCTCATTTACTTGAAGGTTTATAATACAAAAAATTTCCACATTGTTATTTAACTTTCTTCAAATGTGCTTTATTAATTAAGTATATGATTATTCAGTAATTACTCATTTTTCTCCCTTGTTTCAAATCATAATTTGGCAACATAACATATGCACAACATCAAACATACTTAGCACATGTTTGATAACAATGCTAAAAGCAATCAGTTTCTCAAGCAATGAAATATTCACAGTTGATAATACACAGATCGACTTTGTGATATGCTGGCTTTAGGAAGAACACACAACTATGAAATTGCCCCCTGATCTAAATAAAAGTGACTTTCCTACAAGGAGAGCAATAGGTGAATATTTTCCATTTGCAATGATAATAACTCACTATGGGTACACCGAGAAATGGTGTATCAAGTTAAATAAGGTAATTGCCAAGGTGAAACCTGGAATTAAATCCTGGAGTACTGGGGAGCATTAGTGAGGTTAAAAGTACATCTGAAAAATGAAGACTGTCATGTAATGGGATTGGTAGTAGCAGATTCACAGAAGTATGAAATAACTTGAAACTTTCTGGAAATTGCAAGTCACTGGGCTATATCCAGGGATGGGTTTTCAAAGTTAGGAAGGGCCAGATCATGAAGGGATGCATCTGCTGAAAGAAGTCATCTAAGCTTTTTATCTGAAAGTTATTAAAATTTTTATTTCTACTCATGATAAGTTGTACTTACACAATACAGTGAATCAATCAACTCATTCATCATCATATTGAGGGATATCATGATGAAATGGATGGGGTGAAATGATCCTGGGAGTTTGGACTGCTATCAGCACAAATTTCAAAGACTTGTTAGATTCATTATCCTAGTGAAGAGCTTTGAAGATGCAAACAAGACATTTCTAGAAAATATACATGAAATCTCATAAGATTATTCAGAAAGTGAGCTATGTTATTGATTAATTTGAAAGGGACATAGATCGGCGCTCTTTCCTAAATCGCAAGGTAATGTGCATCCAATGCATGTGTGCATTCGATTACACTCTGATCTTTTCGGCTGGAGGACTGCCTGAGAGTCTGCATTTCTAAGGAGCTCTCAGATGATACTGTACTTTGGGTCCTGAAAGTGTATTTTGAGGAACACAGAATTAATTTACTAAACATTTCATGATTGGAAAATGGCAGGATTGTGTAAAAGGAAACAAGGACATCCACCCACCCACCCAACTACTAGTAAGTGAAGTGAAGAATTCAAGCAGCTGAAGGTGTATATAGACCAACCTAACAAAAAGGGAGACTGGTAGTGATACATACTAGTTGTTTGTGTCTGGAGAGGAAGATTCTCACACTGCTCTTATCAGTTGTAGAATGGTTTTCAAGTAGCTTCCATGATATGCCACTGATTTTACTAGCTCCTAAACTTGGAGTTTAAAATTAAGTGCCCATTAATCTCTATAACTGAAAAGGAACAGGTTAATGTTGAGAAATGTATTGGAAGGAGGGAAACGACATAGGTCGATGCTCAACCAGTAAGCCACATTGGCCGGGCAAGCATTCACACTTAAAAAAAAATTTGATGGTGAGAGAGAGAGAGAGAGAGAGAGAGAGAGAGAGAGAGAGAGAGAAAATATGAGAGATTTGCTCTACTTATTTTATGCATTCATTGATTGAATCTTGTATGTGCCCTGACAGGGGAGTGAACCTATAACCTTGTCCTATCGGGTAGGTAGTCTAACCAATTGAACTATAGGGCTACTACTTTACTACTGGCTAGGGCACATTCACTCTTTTAATGCAGATCTAGCTCATTTACTCATTTTCTATAAAGCAGAATGCAAATAAAACTCTAAAAGTAATAGCAAAGGTGGAGCGAGTATAAGGCAAGATGTAAACTTTATCCTCTGAGGAGAATGGGGAATAAAACGTTGACTAAAAATACTGAAAAGTGGGACTAGACAGAATTGACAAGTACATTTGGGCTGCGGACTCCGTTTGTAGTAGCAGTGATACACATAGCTGTTTAAGATTCTTTTTTTCCTTCAGAACAAATGCTTTTTTCTTTTACTTCTCATATATGCTCCTTCTTTTTCTGAGGGGAGCAATACATCATACACCTTCTTCCTGCTTGAAATATGTTTCCCACATGATCTTCTAACTTCTGGTAGAATTCACTGTGTACTGGGAAAAGTTGATTATAGAAAAAGGTGCGAGTCCTTTCCTGACAACTTTTAAACTGAGTCAGAGATTGCCTATTGTTCTTTTGAAATTTCTAACATGTCAAATCTGGAAATGATCGGTATAGTGAGTCCCATCCATCGCCAAAGCTGGTGGTGTTGTACCCAGATGTTGTGATCCCCAAAGACTACGAGTGAGCCCCAAAGCCGCTGTAAGAACATGAGGGCCTTTATTATTCAAGTTAACTTGAACTTCCCACGCCTCCACCGGCCACTGACACAGCCACGCGGCAGGGCGAGAAGTGCAGGTTTCAGGCAAAACTAAGGATTTACAGAACCAGAAGTAGTGGGTGGGGCAACACATGTGGCCCCTGTTGATTGGTCGAGGGAAGGTCCTGGGCCGGGCATTTCCTCGCATTCCTATTGGCAGGTCTGCACTCTTGCACCACCCTTCCGCCCTTACAGTGGCAGTGAGAGATAATGGAACCAACATAAAAAGAAAAGTACGCATCTTCTATAATAATAAAAGTATAAAATGCTAATTAGACTGGACATCCTTCCGGGTGACCTTCCGGACTAAGCAGGGGCTGTGAGGGAAGCCCAGGTCCTGGGTGCTAGAGGGAAGCTAGTGCCTGCAGCCAGGGGAAGAAAGGCCTACTCTTGCATGGATTTCATTCATCAGGCCTATAGTATGTGATAAAGAAAAAAATATTGAAATTCCATGTTTCTATCTTTCTATCCCTCTCTTCTCCTCTCTCTTTAAAAATCAGTAAAAAACATGTTTTAGAATCTCTTATTCTAAATGATCCTGTCCCCTGCTGGCTTTCCTAATCTCTAAGACTTTGAATATCCAACATTGCATAAAAACTATAGGCATATAATCACCACCACCTCCCAGAGTCTATGCCAGAGCTGTTAAAATTTTTTTTCCCAACAAAAATGGTATGACAAGTTTATTCTCAAAATTGCATTACTCACAGTAAAATCCAAAACAAGAAACAAATACATTTTCCAGTTCTTTCATTTTCTGAACTGTGTCACAGGCACTACTCTAAAAGGTTCAATAAAGTTCATTTTTATGTCAACCAAACTTTATTGATCCAGTTCAGCTTCATGGGTTGGCACTGAAGTATTGCTCACCCTAAAAAAATGCTAATCAAGTAATTCTATGACATCTATATAACCTTGCAGTAAAAAGCACACCAGTGGAAAGGTGGATGAATTACAGTCTATTTGATGCTTGATTTACTCTACAGCTGTCTCCCGCAATGAAATATAGCAGCCAGGAACTAAAGCTTGGGTGATTTTCAAACAGATTGGAGTTATTTGGTGAAGAGGGGAGATCCCTTGGGGGAACAATGAGAATGAACTGGATTATTTTAAAACTCTTTCCATTGCGTTAGGATCTGGTTTACATTCGGATTTGCTTCTAACTGAATTAAATTAGAAGTTGGCACAGTCACATGCATTTATCTTCTTTTGCTAATCTACTTCAGATCACTAAGAAGTATTCCATCAAAGCTACTGTAGAAAAGGTTAATGCTTAAAAATCATTATTGATGTAAAAGAAAAGTAGGATACACTTTAAATCAGGGGAGAGCCAATTTCTACATGTGCCACTCCCACTTAAAAATGCACTTTTTATTTCAGGTATTTTTGTACAGATGTTTAGAGAAGTTCTTTAAATGACTAGTTAATGCTTAAAATTATTTCCAAGTGAAGAAGTAGTATCAATGTCTAATTCCTGTTTAAAATGCAATTTCTTTGGTCTTTTTGCATGGCATATGCATACTATGAGTCTCTCAGTTTTTTTCAATAAAGAGAAGTCACAGTTTAGTCTTTTAAAAACAGATTCATAACCTTTAGTTTTTGTATACATTCATATGTGTCACATTGTATTTATTTTTCTATAGAAATATTACATAAACTCAAGATGCAGTCCCTCTCCTCTTATGTACCATTTCGCATAATTTAGCTCCCTAATTTTAAAATATATGGCAAGACTATATCGAGAGAACCATCCGGCCCCCCATTGTGCAGAAAGCAAGACATTGGCATAAGTCCAACTTATCAAAACATGCAAACAAAACCCTCAATGAAAGATTATGTACCAGGAAACACAAAATATCAAACAAGGGATAAAAATGTGACACTTGCCACTAGGTTATAGGTGAGCAGGAAACAAGTTTTCTTTAAACAAACAAACAAACAAACAAACACCCTTAAACAGTGGTTGACACTCAAATGAGTTTAGGGTCAAAATTCATACTATATGCACATGCAAAGCATCTACTCTAATAAAAGCAGAGCAGACGGAAGACTTCTGCCCTGGAATCCAGGCCGCAGCTAAGGGCAGGAGAAGTGAGCCCACACTGCGGTCCAGGGGAGACAGAAGCTGTGCCATTGGCGGGTCCCGAATGGAGGGGTGGATGGTCCAGAGGTGGAGGTGCTCCTGCTTTGTAGCTGCAGTGCCAGGGCTGCATGGGCAGCTGCCACCTGGCTAGGGCTGAGCCTTGAGCTGGGCGTTAATGCCCCTTCCCCATGGAAGCTTTAATGAGGGAAGGAGGGCTGCTCCCTCTCTCACACACACCACCTCCTGGGACCCCTGTCTCGCTGGCTCCATTTTCCCTGCCACAGGGGCAGGGATCTCCTGTGAGAGGCCCCGGTCTCCCTTCAGAGCTGGGGTGAACCCCCAGGCGAGCCAGGAGACAGAGAGATGGGCAGGGGGCAGAGCGGAGGGAGAAGCAGCCCCAGCGAGTTTGGGGGGGAGGTAATCAGGTGGGGGAGGGGTGGAACAGGATGGAGGGAAGAACTTTATAAAAGAGTCAGTGGACAGCAGAGTTAAAAAAAAGAGGATGTATGAGTGAACTGTAGGGCCTATAATGAAAACCAGGTATAGTTGTGTACTGGGGACAGATTTTAAAAGCAGAAGTCAGAAAAGAAAAAAAAGATAAATGATAGTGGATAATTAGGCAGGTAGATAGATAGGTATTAAAACTGTGGAAGTAAGTAGAGAAGAATGTATGGCAAAGGTAGGATGAGAGAAAAAGAGGGAGGGAAGAAAAGTTATAAAGGGGGAGTTGGTAGAGCTTAAAAGGAGAATGGGAAGAAGGAAGGAATGGGGGAGGGAGCAAAGCAGGTCAGAGGGAGGAAGTGAAGAAAAAATTAAGGTGGGAAGGAAGGAAAAGGGGAGGGAGGGCAGGGGTAAAGATAAAGGAAAGAAGGAATGTGGGGAGGGAAGGAGGGTAGTTGAAAAATGGGAAGAATGATGATGGAACAGAAGTAGGAAATAAGGAGGAAAGAAAAGTTTATAAATGATGAGTCAGTAGGAAAAGTGTTACATAAAGGAGAAAAATTGTGTGAGAGGAAGAAGCCAATAAGGAAGTCAAATACAATTGTGTGTGAAGGGGATAAGATTAAAAAAGAAAGTTAATAGGGGTGACCAGGCCG
>PVJC01054260.1:0-10552 GCA_004026665.1 Murina feae | reverse complement strand
CACACACACACACACACACACACACACACACACAATTTTGGTAATTTCTACTTCTTTTCTATTATTCTAAGTATTTTTATTGAATTCTGAATATATTATTTTTTTAAATTATAGAGATAATTTTAGTCTTCCCTAGGGAAGATTTAGTTATACTTTTGAAAGGCAGTTAGGGAGAATCATTAAGAATTTGGGCCAGGCTAAGGTAATCAATTTGTGGAAAGACTGGTCAATTTTAGCTAGGACACATGCATACATACACATTCACACACACATATACACACAAAAATTATTTTAAGTCATATTGAACAGTATGATAAAGTGCTGTTACTATTAAAACTTATAGATGTATATGAAAGACAAATACATAAGAATACGAATAATGAATAATACTTTAGGGCAAACATTTAATTTGACTGCCATTTAAAAGGCGATAGCATGCTCAACACATTATTAGAAATACGAACACCTCATACAAATCATAGAGCACAAACTGTTTTTGTACTATGCTGAATATTTATTAGATTTTGAATCAAATCATCTTCACTCTGTGTGTCACTGAAATAAAACTTTATATGCTTTTATAATTCCTAACAGACTTACCTTGTAGGAAAAAGTTTTTGTTCTCATTACCATATAACTATAAAAGAAAAGTAAATTAGTCCCAACAGAAAGCTCATAAAAGAAGTGATTATTTTGATAAAAGTGTGTCCACATGGAATAGGAATGAAAATCGAGACCAATAACTATCACAACTATTCATTCTATTATGCAAATATTAAATGTAAACAGCTGGCAGAGTGATGAAATTACAATGCCTGATAGTTAATAGTGAAGTTGTCATATAAACACCTTTCTTAATGTGGGAAGGTAATTTTCTCAAATCAAATGCTTCAATCAACCTTCATAAGATTGTGTCATGTTTCTACAAGCAAAGAGATGATTGTTTTCATCCATCCTTTATTGAGACAAGAATATAAATGAACTTGGTCCCATAAATATTAAGAAAATAGTTTCTACTCATTATTAAGAGTGTGGCATTATGAAGATAGTTAGAAAATAAAACATTGGTAATATAATAGTTTAATAAGAAAATATAATATTTGATATCAGAGTCATAAAAACAGTATTGAAACAACTAAAAACAAAACACCTTGGTGGAGATTTGTAAAAAGAGAAAGAGAAGTATAATTTACCAATTGCCTGTAAAGTATTAGCTTTATATATGTTACCTAACTGAACTCACTCAATAGCACTGGAAGTAGCTCTTGTTCTCCATATTTTATATATGAAAAAAATCCAGTCTCAAAATATAAAGGGCCTGCACAAAGCTATAGAGCTACAAACAGGTTGCCAGCTAAAATGTTTCACCGAAGTCTTTAATACTGATTGTTGTATTAACAGGATGATAAATTTACATTAAAACAGCAATGGAAAATCAAGTATTATAAAAGTATACTTTTATACACTCACAACAGTATGGTGATTGTGGGCGCCAGGAGGGTGAGTGGAGGAGGAAGAAGGTACAGGGGAGGTAAATGCTAATAAAAAAAATTAATTAATTAAAATACTATTCATTATAGGTTGATTATAGAAATAGTCAAATGAGTAATGTTTACAAGTAAAATAGAGGCATTAGAACATTTTTCAGTAAATAGATCACAAATTATTTGCCTCTTTTAAAACTAGTAATTTTTATAAACACTTGTATTTAAAAGTTGAAATTTTAGTGTTAATATTAATGTTATTCTTAGTTCCATGCCCTAACATGAGTTTATTTTCAATAAATACAAAAGGAGGGATGTATGGCTAGATGGAGTGAAAAGGGGAAGAGGGAGAGGAGAAGCTATAAGAGAAATAGTGTGGTCTAGCTGTAATTTAAGTCACTTAGATCAATATAAAATCTTTCAGTTTTTTTCTGAACCAGAAAGTAGGTCAAAAGCAAAATTTGATCCTATAGTGACATAAATACTATCTTCTAATCAAGGAAACATTCTGAATTTTGTATTATGACCATATTATGATCTTAGATAGCAGGTAAATGCCAGCAAGCTCATTTGGTAAACTTTTACAATAATACAGGCTCAAAAGAAAATAATAGATGTAGAGTTGATCCATAGCAGAAATAGATTGATTCTGAATAAATTTTGGAAGTACAGTGAGCTGGATATGTAACAGATTCCATGTGTGAGACAGGAAAATAGAAACATAAACGATAATTTGAGAATTTTGACCTGAATGATAATTTTGAGATTATAGAGAAAGGTTATATCTTTCTCATTAACAAGAAAAAAAATAATTAGATATCTCAAATATTATAAATATTAGAGGCCCAGTGCATGAAATTCGTGCATGAGGGGAGGGGGGTCTCAGCCAGCCTGCACCCTCTCCAATCTGGGACCCCTTGGGGGATGTCCAACTGCCACTTTAGGCTCGATCCCTGCTGGCCTCTCACAATCTGGGACTGGTGCCTCTCAACCGATCACCTGCCTGCCAGCCTGGTTGCTCCCTAACTGCTCCCCTGCCAGCCTGATCAATGCCTAACTGTTCCCCTGCTGGCCCGATTACCCCCATTTGCTCTCCCCTGCCAGCCTGATTACCCCTAATTGCCCTCCCCTGCAGGCCTGGTCCCCCTCAATGCACTGGATGGAGGCCCTCAGCTCATACTGTCCCCTCTCACAGTCAGGGAGCCCTCAGGGGCAGGAGGTAACCCGGTGATCAGGGGAAGGCATCCTTGGCCAGCCTGGTTACCTGAGTCTCAGGTGGCTCTAGGTGGCTGGGCAGCCGCCATCCAAGGCTTTCCTGTGCCTCGGGCCAGCCCTGGAAGGCTGTGGGGCTGAGGGAACTGGGGGACTCTGGAGGCAGGCCCGGCCTTGCTGCATGACTGC
The DNA here is from genome assembly GCA_004026665.1 of Murina feae. Taxonomy (NCBI): domain Eukaryota; kingdom Metazoa; phylum Chordata; class Mammalia; order Chiroptera; family Vespertilionidae; genus Murina; species Murina feae. The sequence goes on along the minus strand of PVJC01054260.1, from coordinate 7,667 downwards.
CGCACTGGTAGAGCTGAGAGGACTGAGTGCCAGCATCTTGTGGCTGTGGACGATACCATCTTTGAGGTTGGGGCATTCAATTAGTATATTCCCTCCTTATTGGCTGTGGATGCCGCCATCTTGATGGCATGGCAGTGAATTAGCATATTCCCTCTTTATTAGATAGGATATGTACATACTAGTATATATATTCAAATAGCTATAGTCCAATAAAGAAGCAAAATAAAAGTTGACATGAACTTGAATAAAACTGTAACCTAATAAAAAATATATTTTCAGGATCCTAATCCAAAAAGATTGGTAATCTTTTAAGAATAAGTGACATCATGAGTACATGCATGTACAGAAGGGGCCATCTGAAGACACAGAGAGAAGGTAGCCATCTGCTAGCCATAGAGAGAGGCCTCCGGAAAAATCAACCCTTGATCGTGGACTTATAGCCTCTAGAACTGTAAGAAAATATATTTCTGTTGTTTAAATGACAAAAAAAAAGAAGGAAAAGGGCATTTTGACTTTACACATATAAATATCCTTTGACTAAAATAGTAACACATTACTTGAAAAATCAATACACATTTATATACATATGCATACTAATGCGAATGGTTTATGCCATTTCTCAAGATATAAATAAAACTCTGAGAATTTAAATAAGGTTGTAGAAAAAATACGCATATTGCCAAATATATTATGTTTGAAATGTTGCATCATAATGCATTAACTTCAAAACTAGATATGAATACAGAGTTATTGGAACAGAGTTTAGAAAGTGAAAAGAGAATTTGATTTGATAAAATGGATCAAAGACTTAAATGTGAAAGTTAAAACTTATAACTCTGAAAAACAAATGTAGTGAAAGTCTTTATGATCTTGTATTAGACAATTTGTTTAATAAGAGAACTATGGATAAATTAGGCTGAATAAAAAATACAAAACTTTTGTGCCTCAACAGAGATTATTTGGAGAGTGAAAAGACAACCTACACAACTGGAGAAAATAACCATTACAACTCAACAATGAAAATAAAACTAATCCAATTAATAGATGGTCAAATTATCTGAATAAGCATTGATCCAAAGAAGATATACACATGGTTAATAAACACATGAAAATATATTTAATATTATTAGTCAGGGAAATGCAAGTCAAAAACACAACACACCACTTTATAAACATTGTCATAGCTTTAATAAAAGAAGATGAGCAATAATAAATATTGGTAAAAATAGGTAGAAAAGTAACATTCATGCTTTGCTGGTGGGGATTTAAACGTACCAAAATAGTTAAACATAGAATATATAACCCAGTGATTTAATTCCTAGGTATATACACAAGAGAGTTGAAAGCTTATGTGAACACAGACTTGTACCTGAATGTTCAAAGCAGAAGTTTTCATAATAGACAAAAAATGGGAAAATGCAGATGCCCACAAATTGAGTAAATAAACAAAATGTTGTATATCCCTTCAATGGAATATCATTCAATCATACAGAGCAATTATATATTGATACATGTTACAACACAGATGACACTTTGAAAGAAATGTGAAAGAAGCTAGACACAAAAGGCCACACATATTATGATTTCATGTATATGACATGTCCAGAATAGATAAATCTAGGGAGAAAGAAAATAAGTAAGTGGTTTCCAAAGGCTGGGGGTGAAGGTAATGGAGGGTGACTGCTGATAAACACATGATCCTTTTTTGGTTGATAAAAACTATTTTGAAATTATGTAGTGGTGATGGCTATGCAATTCTGCTAATAAACTAAAACAACTAAATTTTACTGTTCAAAATGGTGAATTTTATGGCTTGTGAATTATACCTTAGTAAAAATCAAAATAAAGATAGAAAAGTAAAACTATTTTTTTCATTTTAAAATGTATGGTTCATTTGAACTCTGTTCTAAAATAAATAAAAAGATGATTGTAAATTTATTAAAAAGGATAAAAGAGAGGCAATTTTGTCATTGAAAAAAAAGGAATATAACCAATAATTTTGTATTGAAAAACTCATTTGCAATTCTTACTATCTGTAGCTCTGAGAAATTCTTTAAACTCTGATTTACAGTGTGCCATCAGATGTCTGAAACAATGCCTTACACGATGGCTATAAGCACTGGAAATCCTCTTGCATGAGGATGCTCTATAAAAACATTTTTTGTCTGACTCAGTAAGGTCGATATGGGTATAAAAGCTCATTTCAGCACATAAACCTACAGCAGGCACCAAAACAATCAGACCATGCTAAATCTTTGCAAACCTTGAGCATCTCCAAGGCTTCTTTCCTCTTGAAAAATCACCATATATATTTAAAAGGATTCACTATAAAAGCTGAGGTTCTATCCCAACATCTTTTCTAGCACATTACATCATGGTCTTTCCCCACCAATTTGTTACCAATTACTCCTAGAAGCTCATTCTAAATGGACACCATTCCATGTGTTAATATCAGCTCCCACATTTCAGCGTATGCAACAGGGTCATTCTCCTAAGAATCTCCTTACCAGTGTGGGCCTGCAAATTTTTCATTTTAACAAACATGTAGCTGTTATGCTAACCTCTCTTTCTGGAACATACTCCTCATCTCTAAGAGTTGTCTCGGAGCATCCTTACATGGTCTGTACTGAGAAGATCTCTCTCTCTCTCTCCTACAGCACACCTCTGGCCACTTTTGTTCCATTCCTTGCTTGATCTACGTTAATAAATGAAAGCACTGGGGAACCTATTTGGTGGCAACATGTTGTTTGTTTGTTTGTTTGTTTGTTTTAAACTCTCTGAGTCTCATGAATAAAGTACCTGGACCAAATTTTTGAAATTTCTTTTAAAATGGGATATTGTGTGCCTCTTTGCCATTTTCAATAAGCCACAGTAACCAGTCAATATCCTTTACATACATATTAGTTCCTAAACAGTTATACGTGACTAGTGGTCCAGTGCACAAAATTCGTGTACAGAGAAGGGGGTTCACTCAGCACAGTCTGCACCCTCTCCAACTGGGACTCCTTGTGGGATGTCTGACTACCATTTCCTAACCACTCACCTGCCTGCCTGCCTGCCTGATTGCCCCTAACTGCCTCTACCTACCTGCAAGATTGCCCCTCACCCCTCTGCCTGCCTGCCTGATCGCCCCTAACTGCCCTTTCCTGCTGGCCAATTTGGTTCTGATTGGTCAGTTTCTATGTTAGTCAATATCTCTGGGCCTATCTCTGGGCCTGATCAGAAAGGCAGGGCTGATCAGCAGCCCTCACAGAAACCCGGAGAGAAACAGAGGCATGGCTGCTGGTGAAGCCAGGAGAGAAAGAGAGAGGCAATGGCTGATCAACAGCTGCCATGCAGGCTGCAGACCAGACCCTGCCTCTCTTTCTGGGCCTCTCTCCAGACCTGATCTGCAGCCCTCTAGGCATTCAGTGCTGGGTTGCTGCACTCCAACCGAGGCAGACAGTGCTGGGTCACCAGGGCAACTCAGCATTGACTGCAGGGCTGACTTCCAGTGTTCAGTCAGCCTTTGGTTGGTTGTTATGGACCCTGGGTTTGTATATATTAGCATTTTAATTTATATGTACTAAGTGATTATTAACTTATCAATTGATAAATCTATTAAATCAACCAGGACTTATTGATAGAGAATTTCCATTCTGGAGAACAGTGTTACCAATAAATTTAGCTACCCCAAAGAGTTGCCAATGAGAACCCATCTTCTACCACAAAAGTCTGTGCATGTGCATTCGCAATGTAGCTTCAAAAAATACATGGAGAACTAAATGTGGGGCACATTTTGGTTAGGGAACTATTAAACATTATTTGTTAGATGCCTCATATAGGAACTCTATGAGAGAAATGTAAGAAAATGGCACTGATAAAAAAATGCTTTTTAAAGCAATATTCAAATTCTTGAATGTGATTGCTTTTGAAGTGTTTATTTATTTTTTTGATCCAGATAAGACTTAACTTCAAAATTGAATACAGATTAATAGAACTAATGCATTTACATGCCAAATATACCTAATTGCTAAAAGATAAAGAATTTATTAAATACTGAGTATATGTCCAGAAATCTTCCTTTCTAATGCTGAATGAATAATGTAGCCTTGATCTAATTACTGATATTTCTTAATATAAATTACAGATATTCATCTACTTACAAAATATACTTATATATTAATATGTAATATATGAATCAAGAGATAAATCATATATATTTATATGCTTTCTTTGTTTTTGTTCTCAGAGAATAGATTATACATATTCTTTCAGTAACTTTGAAAGTAACCTTCAACAAGCCAGAAGATAAATATAGAGTTGAAAGCAATATTTTTCAGAACTGAATTACCTTAAATATACCTCTGACTTTTAGACCTAAAGGTTTGAATTCTACTTTTTTTTTTAACTTATAAACACAAAACCCCCAAGCCCACATGAATTTGGGTAGGACATAATATTTGAATTTCTGAATAGTTTACATTTCAAGTTACACAGGAAAGAATTCTGTAATTTGATTTCAAAGAGACAATGGACTTATTTTGTAAATATTATGAAGTTCCAGAAAGTTATACTAATCAAGATCCAAATTACTATTTATTCTAATAGACAATAGGTAGATAATTCATTGCTCATTTACTGTTAAAACACTTTATGTTATTCAATTTTTTGCTAAGTGTTTGAGTTGATAATTTTAAATAATAATATTTAAATAACAGATAATATGGCTTGCCTCCTTTTACTCTTTGCTAGATATTATGCGTGAGTAAAATATTTTTATGGGATTAGGATGGGAAAGCCTAGAGTAACAGGAATCTGCATCTGTAATTAGAGGGATTTATTTTTTATTTGATATATAATAAATTCTATATTCTCTTGAATAAATAACAGGCAATATATAATCGATAATAGTAGCTAGTTTCTAATAAGAGTACAATTAATGCTATTGGAAAAATTCTTTGCAGAGAATGTACATAGAGCTCATATAACAAAATAAATGTTAATTTTAATAATTTAAATGCTATTAGAGAACATCAAACAGAATTAGGCATTATATTTTACTAAAGGTCTGATGTCAAAATTTGTGCAGGAGTAGGCCTTCCTTCCCCCAGCTGCCAGCACCGGCTTCCCTCTGGCACCTGGGATCCAGGCTAGCCACCAATAGGTGCCCAGGACCTAAGCTTCCCTTGCAGTCCTGGCTTCATCCAGAAAGTTGTCTGGAAGGATGTCTGGTCTAATTAGCATATTATGCTTTTATTATTATAGATACTAAAATTATATACAAAACAAAATTATGCTATAACATAAATTTATACCCAACTTTGAATATAGATTTAAATAATTATTAGAGCATACATACCTATGTCTGAATTAAACTTAAAGCTAATTCTTTTTTTAAAAAAATAAAGAGATGTTGCAAATTAAAAATATATTTAAGTAAATATGTCTACCAAAATTATTTTACTTGGGTTCCAGAACAATAAATTTAAATTATTCTGAAAAGTTCCCATCTTGAAAAAGTCAGTCTTGCACTACATACACTGCAATTCATATAGGGTAAAGGATCCGACAGTTCTAGGAGAATGAAATAAAGTTAGGTGAAAACTGATTGTAGCATGAGAAAGAACTAAGGCACAGGCAGGTCAAGGTAAGAAGGATTGCTGATTATGCATAAGCCTAACAGCATTTTAAGAATATAGACAAAATGTGTTAGGGAAACAAGTTTTAGCTCAAGAATGACTAATCTTTTTAGCCTTGGGAGCAAAGCTAATGCCTGAGTTAAAGAGACAGACTGTTAGTGCAGTTGTCAGAGAGCCATCCATCTGGAATTGTTTTTTCCTTGTTGTTTTCCAGTTTTTGTATTAAAAATGTCTTTCTTTGTTGAACAAAATGAAAACTAACATGCAATTAATATGAATATGCGTCCATATTATTTTTTGGCATTAAGTTACATCTGACATCTAGCAAATCACCTAATTAGTCTCTGTCTACATTTATCAACATGTGAAGCAGATTTTTAAGGTTTTATATTATGATAAAATTGGTAAATTTTAATGAGTTTAAGATTGCAAGTTTTTTTTTGTAGTATATAATTCTTTATGAAATGTTTAAGTTAATGATTTAATAGAGTAACTATGCATCCAAACAAACAAATTAATGAGGCAAAGCTCTTAAAAACCAGAGCCTAGATTTTTAAAAATGGTTATATTTTAAGCACAAAATATATGCAGAAAAATATAAAATATATTTTTCAATATATTGTTCCTACTTAACATAATGGTATATACTACTAATTCAACTGCGTATTTAGTCTCATGATTTACATATGAGTATACAATACATCCAGCCATGAAAAGATTAAAATGCAGAAATCTCTCTATAATAAAACTCTGCGATATCCTATATAATAAAAGGATAATATGCAAATTGGCTGAATGGCAGGATGATTGGTCCCTATGATGTTCACTGATCACAAGGGGGCAGAGACCCAACACAGGAGCTGCCCCCAGCCCGCAGGCCCCAATCACACAATCAGGGACTGCCAGCCAACCTCTTGGGGGTTCCTCCAGCTGGCAGGCTCCGATTGCCCAGGGGCAAACAGGGAACCCGAGTCAGTGGCAGTGGGGACGGGGCCAGCTGCCAGCAGCCAGGGAAGATGGCCTTGATTGTAGGCCATGCCCAGGGACCGTACCCATGCACATAATTCGTGTGCCAGTCTTCTAGTGAAATTATAAAGTGAGAATTGTTATCCTGCTGTTATATAAGGTGGCCCAAAAATGTATACATTTATGCGTATAATTAGTATACATATAATTATGAAAACGGTGTTTATTAAAATATAGTTCATTTTCAAAATTGTTCAATTGTGTATGCATTTTTTGGATGTCTTTTATCAAATTAAAAATGTCAATAGAAATATATGCAGATTTTGAGTCATTCTTTGAAATATCAACCCAAATAGAGGTTTGAAAATTATAATGGAAAATATAAAAGGGAAAACTCAGCTAGCCAAGAAGATTTGGTAAGTGGCCTTTGAGGAATAAGAGGGAAGCCATGTAAAATATACCAAAGCCCTCATCTCCCTCTTATAGCTGGGAGGATAGATAACAGCGGAGCCGGATGAAAGCATCTGCTAAGGGCTAGTTTCTAACAGGGGTGGGACGAATGCTATTTGGTCCTGTGCATTGGGAGGAACAGTATGTGCTCAGCCATGTATAAGGACTGAAACTTAATGTGTGAACTTTCAAAAAGTCTTTCAGAAGGTCTCCGAATCCCAAGATGGGGAGCGGAATGTGACCACAGCATCTGACTATATCAAAAATGTAGGAAGGGACCTCACTGAAGAGTGCAGGGGAACAAGAAGCAGACCTAAGTAACATCGGAAATGACTGGAGTTTGTGAGACTCAAAACAAAAGAAATGACATATATTTATTGGACTTAATAATATTTCCCACAGAAGCTCGTTTAAAAATCTGGAATTGCTATATACGTCTACTGAAATTATACAATAATTGTAAATATTTAATGGCAGATTGTTGGAGCCAGTTTTGTGGTTATTAAAGTGGTGGCTTATGGATCAGCAGGGAAGAAGCTAGAATGATCCATGTGCTTATGGATTAAATTTAGAGATAGCAGGATGTTTCCCATGACTGTTAACATATAGGGCTATTTACAAATACATGCA
>PVJC01054259.1:0-10557 GCA_004026665.1 Murina feae | reverse complement strand
CCACCTTGCTTTCCCACTTCCTGGTGCCCTGAAAGGGGCCTGGGAAGCCCACCAAGCAGGCCACTGACCCCCTGCCACCTCTTTCCCGCTCCCCGATGCCCCGCAAAGGGCCTGGACAGCTGCCAAGCAGGCCACCAACCCCCTGCCGCCTCTTACCTGCTCTCCGATGCCCCTCCAACTCTGCTGCCTGTTTCCCACTCACGGGTCCTGGGTCCTGCGCTGTTCAGCCCTGCAGCCGCTCTGTGCACTCGGGAGGTCCCTCAGCCCGGCCTGTGCCCTCTCTCAGTCTGGGACCCCTCGGGGGATGCCCACCTGCTGGCGTGCCTGACCAGCCTGGGTGAGGGGCTTTAAGGCTGCCCACAGCTCCCATTGACCCAACGTCCCAGCAAGGCTGGCTGGATGCCGGTTTCTGCGGTTTCTCTCCTATAATTGATGCTGTTCTTTTAAGGCCTGGGGTTATCTTCTATAATTGATACACTGTTCCTTTAAGGCGGCCTTCTAACTAACGAAGCCTCCTCTGCTTCACCTCGCAGCGTCTATAATGAAACAATTGTTACTTTTACTGGTGAGGCCCAGGCTGCTGTGTCCTTCAGCTCCCGAGGATTCTATGATTGTTATATTGTTTCAAAGGTGTGTTTCACTAGAGCCAGTTTAATCGGAGCTGAGTTGAGCGGGCGCAGCTTCACTTTCGCTCCTGCCGCAATGGAAACAGCCATTTACTCAGGTCCGGGAGTGGCGGCCTCCATGTTGGCTGGGCTAATTTGCATACAGCCGCTCTGATTGGCTGGTGGGCGTGGCTTACCCGTCTGGGAGAAACGGTTAATTTTACTATTTCGCTTTTATTAGTTTAGATATTCCAAGGCTGTTCACTAAACAAACATAATAGAGAAGACAGTCAAGAACAAAGACATCCCAAATCATGAGAGACCCATTGAGGGTTGTCCCCAGTAATAACTGAAGATTAATAAGAGGACTGAGATCATTTGGGTATTTGTTTGGGGCAAATTTTTAGTCTTTGTAGAGCAATCATGTATTTTGCTTATATGTGTGTCTGACTTCAGTTTTCCAAATCATTCCAGAAAGCTAGTCTTCTTGCTTTAAAGATAGTTCTATCAATAAATATATAAGCTCTTATTTTCCCTCATAGTAAGAGTAATACATTATCATTACAGAAAATGCAGAAAGTATAAGGAAAAATATAAAACTTATTTTGCAATCTCATGACTCAGAGGTAATCTCTATTAAAACACTATCCCTTTAGTGCCTTAATTTATATTTATTTTTATATAAATTGGCACATTTTAAGTGGCACAATGCATTTTTTTGAAGTGGTGTAGGTAGAGAGAGACAGAGAAATAGAGATGGATTAATTTTTTTTTTTTTCCTTCAGAGCCAGATAATAACAGGCAAAGCCCAATTTCATGCAAAATCAATGGGGGTGAGTTATTTTGACAGAAATGTGCCATCCTTCACTGATCATGTGGTGCTCCAGATAATAAATATTTTAAGCCAGTGCATTGCTGGTAATTTATTAGGTAGTATGAAATAGTAAAAACAAGACGAAAGTCCAGAGATGAAAATACTTAGGCTGGGAAAACAGCAACTTCCTGGCGTGTTCTGTTTCAGGCTAGTGGCACAGAACAACAATTGCTGAGTCAATCTGAGCATTTCCATTTCTGTTAAAACTGTCTCCCCATGTACTTTCCTATAAGGGTTATGCTTTTCCCCAAAGGAAAAACTCAGGAAAATATGTTTTCTTTTGCGGTCACAAGTCTGGGGTGTCATCTCATTTTGAAGTCATCTGTGTTTCCTGCAGATCTAGACCAATGCATTCAGATGCTGTTCGATGAGGATCAATGCAAAAATTACATTCTTCACAGAACATAGAAATACTAGGGTCCATTAAACTCATTTTCAATAAATTCAAGGGCTCTTTTTCCAAACTAGTGGGTCACCAGTTACCAAAGTCAATGTGGGAGGAAGACGCTGCTTCAGAAAGGCTTGGGACACCAGCCTAGCGTGTGCCCTGACCTTGTGGGAGCTTAACGGGGCTTCAGGCAGGTCAATACCCATCTTAACAGGGCTTTGGGCAGATCAATACGCATCACAGAGAGAATTGAGTGGAGGCAGTCCAGTCCTGCACAGGTTTCAGGATCAGCGGCCAGAAACTCACCCCGGCTCGGCCACTCAGCGTGAAACTTTGTGTAAGCCACTCATTTCTCTCCTTTAGTTGTTTAACTATTTATTTCTCACAATAATATTAGTAGCCAGATTTTGGCCCTCATTCTCATCAGAGTGGTGCAAAAAGAGTGAGGTAACACCTGTGTTTACAGTGGGTTGTGTTACCAGGAAGGAATCCAGAATGTAGTGAAACTGAATATTTTATAATAGGCAGTAAACATGTCTGCCCTTTGCTCTAGAATATACTATATATTCCAAGGCTGTTCACTAAGCAAACACAATAGAGAAGACAGTCAAGAACAAAGACATCCTGAACATGAGAGACCCATTGAGGGTTGTCCCCAGTAATAACTGAAAATTATTAAGAGGACTGAGATCATTTGGGTATTTGTTTGGGGCAAATTTTTAGTCTTTGTAGAGCAATCATGTATTTTGCTTATATGTGGGTCTGACTTCAGTTTGCTAACGTGGATGACACTTCTACCCAGGAGTGTCATTATGAGGATGAGATGAGCGAATCTGCCTCATGGCCTTCCAATTGGGACTGGCACAGAAGAAGAACATGATATAAATGTTTGTTAAGTAAATAAAGGAAACTCCTTGGGAAAGAGATGGTGTTGGGAGAGGCAGATCTAGGCCCATGGAGTCTTCTGAGGTCTGTTTGTCTGAAATGGAGGATTCTGAGATAAAAAAAAAAAGTAGAGGAAATGGGTCTTGAGACAATACTGTGTCCACACCGTTTACACTCAGGTCACAGAGGGAGTTTAAGACTGAAATTACCCAAGTGAAGGGCCTGGTGTCTGTGTGCAGAGTGTGGCTGAAGGGGAGTCGGGAAGCTGAAGGACAGCAGAGAGCTGGGAGGCCTTCCTTTCTGCTCTTCCTATTAAACCCTGCTTGCTCCTGTGTGTTGAAGTCACCTCAGATGCCTCTGAAAGTAGGTGAGCTATATGTCCCCTCATTCAATAACGTAAAAAATAAAAACTCCAGGAAATAAATAGTTATGTCTTGGGCCAGGAGATCCTACCAGGCTGAAGAGTAAGTGGGCTTAGGGGTGTTGGGGTAACACTGATGTTTAGACTGTACATTAAATAAATGTGCAGGAAGCAACACAGCTATGATCCTGAGGTGCTGGGCTCAAGAAAAGGCAGCTGCAGGCTGAGGTATGGTCATGGTGAATGTATGGAGATTCTGAATAAGTGAAAACAAAGAACTTGATTTTAATTAGAGATGTTTTCAGTGTAACAGGCAGCACAGTATTGGATCAAAGCGGAGAGGAGAGGACAGGCCAGGAGCTGTCTGAGAGTCGGAGCAGCTTGGTTCCCTGCAGAACAGTGACTATAGTCTATCACACACAGGAACCACTGATGGAGAGAGTTTACTTTTCTTTTTTTTTTAAAAAAAATATATTTGTTGATTTTAGAGAGGAAGGGAGAGGGAAAGAGAGATAGAAACAGCAACGATGAGAGAGAATCATTGAGCGGCTGCCTCCTGCACACCCTTTATGGGCATGTGTTCTTGATCAGAATCGAACGCAGGAGCCATCAGTCTGCAGGCCAATGCTCTATCCACTGAACCAAACCAGCCAGGACAAGAGAGAGTTTTCAGTGATATCTCCTGGTAGCAGTGAAAGGATGCTCTTACACTAAATTTGGAAATTTCTTCAAAACTGCTTCTTCAAAGACAAATGACCCTCTTACCACGTGTCTAGTTAAATGCAATCAAGGATGTGAAACGCTTTGCACACCGTTAATGCATAAACGTAAGGTGTTGTCGTCGTTGTGTGCTGTTGGGAAACATGCAGTGAAAAGAGAGTATTTTTGTGAGCTAAACAGTCGAATATAGGCCGTGTGACAGTGCGGTGAAGCAGAGCTGTGGTGACGGATGGCTGTGCCCAGGCAGGGCTGATTAATGGGCAGGCGATAACCTGGAAGAGCTCCCTGGTGTAACGCTGTGGGGTTTTGGTTTTGTTTTCTTTCGTCGGCCCTATCTTGTTTAAACTATTTCTCAGTGAGTTAAAGACATACTTAAGAAATTGGATGGTAAGACTAGCAAGGGAGAGGTAGCTAATATACCACCGTCTTAGGAAGTATTCTGCTATAGGGATAAACCAAGCTTCAGCTAGGGTAGTAACTTGCCCGAGACTATATAATGGTCAATGGTATTACATGAGCAGCCAACTCTTGAGCTAGACGAATAGCTTTCCCAGTAGGGTGGCCGAGCTGAGGTGTGAAACTAGGCGGTGTGACTCTAGAGAATGTGTGCAAAACTCACTTTGGTTTAGTATTCATTCATTGACAGTAAATGCTCACTTAATGGCTTCCATAGGTTCTGTGACTAAGTGAAAACATCACATAACAAAACCAACGCTGCCATAGGCTAATTGACATAAGCAAGAGTTATGTTCCTAGGGCATCTCATCAACATTACATCGAAGAGATGTTGAACGGAACAGCATTATTTGAGGACCTGCTGTATTTAACAAACATAACGTGCTTACACTTACACCAGGGATTGATCTGAGCATTATAAAATGTCACTCCTTCAAGCCTCATAACAACCTCGTGAGGCAGATGCTGTAATTGTTTTCTATAGCTTAGGAACAGAGGCATCTGCCCGAGGTCACACAGCTAGCGAGTGGACTCAAACACAGGCAGTCTGGTTGGGGAAGGCAGGCCTCTGCTCTCTGCTCTACTCACTCAATACCGCACTCAACGTCACGCAGCCCGATCTGCAGTGGTCCTGTCCCCTCCTTCCACCTGGAATCAGAGTCTTTGAGGTTCCAGGGGAAGCAGCGAGCATTTGTGATTGCTGGATGCTCTTTTGACCTACCGGAGAGCACTCATGCCTTCAGGTGGCACCTCGTCTGATGCCGCCACTGTAATCCTAGACTCTAAAGTCCTTGTCTGTGGTATTCAGCACCAGACAGCACTTCCTCCTGCATGAAATACATCCCCATTCTCATTACATCTCCCCATAAAACTTTCATCAATTTGAAAATTGTAAAATGCATTCCCTTTTATGCAGACATTTAATCTATGGTTAAATGACAATTGAGCAATATATTCTCCTGCAGGCTCAAATGCCATCCCAACTCTGCAATTGGAAAATAAACTGACAACCTTAAAAATGGCGTGGGTTTTAAGGAAAGGGAATGCTTTCAGCCGCAGACTTTAGAGGATGTTTATCTACACAGCGAACTGCAGGACACGCTTTGGCTTGTCCAACAGATGCCACTTCAGAAAGGTTTCATATAGAGCAACCACCTACTTAGCAGATCCGATCTGCACTGATCTGTGAGCCAGACGCTATGCCTTCTTATGGGCATGGATGAAGCGGAACTTTCCAGCTCTCAGCCTCCCAACCTCTCACGTTCAGAAACAGTGAAGTTTAAAATATAAAGGTGTTGTTTTCGCTTCACACCCAAATGTCAGAGCAAGATATTCCGTTTTCTCTTGATTGGCTCCAGGTGATGTTAAGTGCAATGCAGGAAATTATCAAAATCAACCCGTCATTCAAAGACTTCCTTCGAAATGACAGGATCTGAGGCAAAATGTAAAATAAAATGCCTTTTATTCTACGTTTTCTTCCAGGATTTCTCATAGCTTTTGCTCTACAAAGCAGCAAGTAAACTACCAGTTTTAATTTTGCCCTTTAGAAAGGTGATATGACTCTAATATTTTCCAGAGAAATCCAGTATTCCACCTGACTCTTGCTTACTGTATTTCTAAAGGACTTAATTATTATCTCAAGCGTTTAGAAAATCCCCCCACTTCTACTTATCAGCATAGTGACTGGCATATTAACTATAAAAGGCAAGTCAGGAGTCATAAAGAATCCAGCTGACACCCAGGGCAGTCATCCATGATCAACCATAATTGCTAAGTCAAGATACTCAAATACTTCCATCAGAGAACGCCCATGCACAGGAGAGCAAAGGTCCCAATCAAAACCCAAATCTAGTAGAAACTGGAATATTCTAGAAAACAAAACAAAGTACAGAGAAATACAGAATATAATTCTGGAGATACTCTTCAATGTCTTGAAGAGATAGACGGTTGGCGGTGACTTTTACCTAGGAGTTTGTCATAGGCCAAACCCAGGCTCTCTAAGCCAGAATCTGGTCTTTAGCAAGATCTCTGGTGATTTGTGCTCACAGTAAAGCTTGACAATCATTTAAAGTGGTTTTGAGGGTGGAATTATCTGCATAATTCCTGGTGTTTTTTTGTTTTGTTTGTTTGTTTTGCAAAGCAGCAACCATGTTGCCTACCGAGAGAGAGTACTCATGCTCATTTTGAGACGGGCCATCATTTGTGATGGGAAAAACCCTCGCACGCCGTTGCTCTGGGAGGATAATGCGGAGACAGAGCTATTTTTCCTGGTGGAGGAAAGCACTTGCAGGGGATGAACCATCACTCATCACTCTCCTAACAGCACATGCCGGCTTGACCTGCGTTGTCCCGTCGGACACATCTCCTGACGTTCCTCGTCGCATGGTGCTGGGGGGTGTTTTTCCTTCGCTTTTTATTTTTCATGTTTGGGTCAGAGGAGGAAGCTGACCTCGAGGCCGCCTGGGGCGTTTGGACACGTGACCTCCTGGTCGGCGGCAGCGGTTCCCACCTGGTGGTTTGAACAGCTTATCAGTCACGAGAGTGTTGAGTTGCCCAAGCATCAAGCCAGCACCTCTCCCTCGACATGATCACTTGTATTAATAATGACAGAGGCTGCGATAGGAGAAGGGGGGAAATAGAAGACACAGTGTGCCTTCCGGGGCGGGGGGAGACAGGGAGAGCGGGCAGGGACTCGGTGTGCAGAGCTCTCTCCCTAAAGCCACATGGAAGGATGTGGAGTAAACAGATCTTTGGGCAGCATCAGCCGCGGAGAGGACAGGGCCATCTGTCACCGAGGCCCCTTCTCGGTGGCCTGGCGCCGGACAACCCCTGCTCCCTCACAGGTAGTCACCTGTCATCTTGGAGAAAGCTTATTCTGCACCGACTGGGAAGAAGAGATGCGCTGGTAGACACGAGGGCCACGTTCCTGCCTCGGTGGCACACCTTCACCAGAAGAGGGTCGGAGCGTAGTGTGGTTTTTACTAACCTGGGACCATTTTAGCTGCGTCTGGGAAGAACTGGAGTCCTCAAGCCTGGGTAAGACAGTCCACTGTGACAGCGGCATTAATGCTATTGGTCAGATTAGTTGCAATTCATTCCTCATCCCCCTTGGAGAGGTTGGCGCTGTAGCCGGGACCTCTGAGGAACCCCAGCTAATTTTACTATTGGTCCATGTGAATGCTGTGGTGATCCACCAGGGTCAAAATGAACTTGAACTGTGTGCTACACTTTTGCAATTGAGGAGGGAAAAACTGGGCCAATGTAGGCTATGGATAAGCTCCCTATAAATGCTGTTTCCAACCTCTTCTTCCCTGACTACATTCACCTTCACAATGAACCCCTCATCCCTGCCACCATCACCTCGTCCAGTGGGCTCTTGAATTCCATCCTTGTTCCCCATCTATCTGCCCAGCAGCCACGGTACTCATCCCAAAAGGTAAGGTGGGCCATGCCACTCCTTAGCTCAAACCCTGCAATGTCCTCTAATGCCACGCAGAGGAAAACCTCAAGGCCTAACTCTGCAGACCAGCCTGAGGATGCAGCCGACCACCCCCACCCCTGTGCCATCCCTGACATCACCTCCTGTCCCCTTCACCATCACCCAGCCAGCCCGGCCTTCTCCGTCCTCAACTACACACTACACTAGACGTGTCTCGCCTCTGGGTCTCCGCCTGGATGACAGCTCCCAATGCAGACCCGCCCCTTCACCTCAGGCTTCTGCTCCAGTGTTATCTTATCAGAGTGATCCCCCTGCACACCCTCTGAGGCCTGCCCTCCAAGCAGAGGCAGGTTAGGGGTTCTCAGTCTCTATTTCCCACCTGGACCCACCTGTGCGAGGGGGTTTGCTCCCTCCTGCCAGGCAGTCACCTGACAGGTGCCAGCACACGGAAACCATGTGCAGGTAATGCTGGTGAACAGGTGCGCTCCAGTGCTGGTTGCACACCTGGCGTTTTGCTCCTTCCCTCGCTGTGCTGGCTCAGAGCCCCTTTCGCCTTCCTGCTCCTGTAGTTTCATGTGTCCTCCTCCACCTGGGCTGTCCTTCCTCTTCCTCATCGGCAAGTTCAAGCTTTCCTTTTTAAATTTTAAAAATTTATTATTATTATTTAATTCTTTGTTGTTGAAAATATTGCATATGTCCCCCTCACTCCCCATTGACCTCTCCCAGCTCCGCCCCCCCCCGCCCCCGCCCTCCCAGGCCTTCACCCCCCGCCCTCCGCCATTGTCTGTGTCCAAGGGTTATGCAGATTCGCATATGAGTTCTTGGATTCATCTCTTCCCCTTCTCCCCTCAGCCCAGCCTCCCCTGCCTTCCCTCTGAGGATTGACAGCCTGTTCGCTGCTTCTGTGTCTCTAGGTCTATTATTTATTCATCAGTTTATGTTGTTCATTAGATTCCATGTGTGAGTGAGATCGTGTGACCTTGTCTTTCTCTGCCTGGCTTATTTCGCTTAGCATGATGCTCTCCAGGGCCCCCCATGCTGTCACCGAGGGTACGCATTCCTTCTTGTTCACACGAGTCTTTCTTTCTTCAAGCCCATGTCCTCCGGGAAGGCCCTGGCTCTGCCCTCAGCGTGCCTGCCCCCAGCACTGACTGTGCCCTCGGCCCAGCGTCGGGCTCTGGGTCCATAGTGGGAGGATGCCCCTCCACGCCAACAGCTCTTGGCACGGGCCACGTGTGGGGTGTCTTCACCCTCCAACCCCACCGACTGGTTGGTGACTCTGTGCGTAGCAGGTGCTCCATGCACAGCTGGTGAGTAACGTCGCTGAGGAGGTGGGCTTGGCGTCCCAGTGCCCATCATGGTGTGGCACCAGGGATGAGGATGGGCTGCTGAGCACCCTCCTAGCCTGCAGCTTCTCCCCTCCCACCATTTGCCTGATGACCATTTGGTTTGGTGTTTTGTGCACGGTCATTTTGCTTTATTTTAGTCAGTGCCGCAAGAGAAACAGTCATGCAAAAGACAAAATACCCACAGTCAGGAAGTCTGCTGTGCTGCTCAGCCGCCTGGATCGCAGGCTGGAAAAGGTACCTGGGGAAGGTTCCTATTACAGGGAGCTCTGTGAGCAGTGGTCACCCCCAAACAGCCTTTTCTCCCCCCTCCGCATGGTCCCCGGCTCCTGGGCTAAGGAGAGAATCCGGAGCAGCAGGCAGCTATGCTTAGAAAGACACTTGTGTAAAAATCAGATTTTTTTTAGCATGGGATTTTCAACTGCAAACTGCCAAGTTCCTGGATGGGTGCTTACGACGCACTTTTCCTGCAGAGCAGCTGGGCTAATCGGGCAGCGACATTAGGGCTCATTAGCCTCCTTTCATCAGAGGTGTGAGCCGGGAGCTGGCCACCCGGTGGAGGACTTAGGTTCCCCATAAGAAGCACAGACCGGCGCTCCCCACAGTGACATGAGGGACTTCAGTGCTACCGCTCTCGTGACAAAAGTGGGGACTTGCATCCAGTGTAGGGTTCCTCGTTGAATCCATACAGAGCGGGAGGCACAGAAGCTTCTTTCCTTCGGTGGCAACAAGCGCCGTCGTTTTTCTCAGTTACCCCGGGTTCACCTCTGCGGCTCAGTCTTCGCGAGTGCAGCGCTGCCTTTCGCTAAGGAGGGGGCCCGAGGCCTTGTCTGTTTTCTCTCTCACACACGGAGTTTTGGCTTCTCTGCGGCGGCACCTGCATTCCTTAATCAAAACTAATAAAGCCAGAGGCTCTGCAAGGTCCGCCAGGGCGCCTTGAGGCCCAGGTTCCAGGGAGGCGGACAGAGATGAGGGGAAGAGGCGGTGGTTCCAACTCTGGGTCCCCCACGGCTGTGCCTGCCGACTGTCAGGAGCCAGCGGGTGGCTGGCCTGTCATTTGTCATATTTCCTGCAGCACATGATGCTGTCATTTCTCCCAGCCCGGCTGTTTGTCTTGCTGTGTTTTCCAAACAGTCAAGATCGCAGCCATGTTGGAGCATTTGTTTACCTTTTGGGTGGTTTCATCTTTATTATTATTTTTATTTTTTATTTATTTTTATTTATTTATTTATTTTTTTTTTAAATCTTTATTGTTCAGATTATTACAGTTGTTCCTCTTTTATTCCCCATAGCTCCCCTCCTCCCATTTCCCACCCCAACCTCTGTCCTTGCCCCCCCGCTGTCCTCATCCATAGGTGTACAATTATTGTCCAGTCTCTTCACACTTCCCCAACACCCTTAACCCCAGAAAATTGTCAGTCCACTCCCTTTCTATGCCTCTGATTCTATTCTATTCACCAGTTTATTCTGTTCATCAGATTTT
>PVJC01054258.1:0-10558 GCA_004026665.1 Murina feae | reverse complement strand
GACCCCCTGCCACCTCTTACCTGCTCCCTGGCCCGCCACCTTGCTTTCCCACTTCCTGGTGCCCTGGTGCCCTGGTGCCACTTCCAACTGCCAGCATAGGCAGGCAGTTGCAACAGAACCCTTTGGTTTGCTCTAGTTCCGTGGCTGTTGGCCTCCATCTTGGCTGGGTTAATTTGCATACAGCCGCTCTGATTGGCTGTTGGCCTCCATTTTGGCCGGGTTAATTTGCATACAGCTGCTCTGATTGGCTGGTGGTAACGGTCACATTTGCATGTTTTTCTTTTATTATAGAAGATATCTTGCCTTTAAATTTCAATTCATCTCTAACTTTTTAGTTTAGTTTTCTTTTATATGTAAGGGAAACACCATTTATTACTCTAGAAAATACATGTAAACAGATCATTAGAAAACAATGTAGAAGGAAATAGTAGGCATAAGGAATGCTCACAGAGGGAAAATGTTAAACTAAATCAGTTTATGAATTTTCCCACAGTCCATCGTCAAGAGTATTGCAAGCATATGCAGATCATATCTGCATTCTCTCTTTTTTTGACTCAATCCATCATTGATATTTCCAATGCTACTCTCTTGCTCAGTCCTTATCTCAAATAGTTTTATTTCTAGAGGTGGAATCTCAGTCTCAACCTTAAATATTAGGCAGGTAACACACATGAGTGAATTCAGCTATGGATTCCCTGCCTACATTAGTCAGCTTCTCATCAATTTCTTTTGATTCTTGCAACATGGGAACACATGTTCTATTTGCCAGATTATCTAGTTTTTAAAGAGGATATTTAAATATTGATTGTTATGTAAGCTTCTAAATTTTAAACATCCACAACTAATTTTATTTAAATAAACACATACAAATACTCGCAACACAGTATTAGCATGTGAGACAAATGAAAACCATCTGTAGTCTATTATGTCCAGGCACTACCACTTTGCAACTTCAGGGCTTCTCCAAGCTCCGCTGACTTCAATGTGTTCTGCACACTCTGCCAGACTTGTCATCTCACACTCTTAATCAGAAGCTGTCTGTTGTACTACCCTGTTAATGAATGAAATCTCAAACTCCTAGTCTGACTTTCAACGTTGTCAGTATTTTGGCCTCCATCTACATCTCACACATAGCCTGTGAAAGTTAGTCCCTTTAGGCATCAAACAGAATGTCTAATACACATTCGTACAATGGCTGAATGAATGGCTCTTTCAGGAATAATGTGTTGACAGGATTCGCTATGGGAGTTAGGGAGAAGATTGGCATGATAGATAGGGTTTAAATTGGGCAAAGCTTGCAATAAAGATAAAGAGCTTGGTCATTATTCAAGAGGCAAGATATGTAGTAGGAAAGCACGTAAGATTGAAAATCAGAAAACCTGAGTTTAAATCCATCTCTTTCATTTTTAAATTGTGTCGTTCTGGATAAGTGACTTATTATTAATTAGTATAAATTCCTCATTTATAAAGTGAGGTGACTGGAGGCTTTAGTTTGAATCCAGTGAGAGGAAATTCAGAGAGGAAGGTGTTCTTTAAGTAATGTATAAGAAATATAAATTTGATACTGTGGTGACTAATCAAGTTGAATTACTTTTTTACACATTATTGACTATTTGGATATACTCTTATGCAAAATGTCCATTCAAGACTTTTACTCTTTTTTTGTTGGACTGTTTGTCTTTGTCTTTTGTATTTATAGGTGTTCTTTATAGAATCTGGATATGAGTCATTTATCACATATATATTGAAAATATATTCCACTCTATGAAGGAATTTTCATTATTTTAATTGTATGTTTTTATGAGTTTTGTGTCTTAATTAAAAAATTCTTGCCTTTTCCAAAAAAAGAAAGAAAGAAAGAAAGGTAAATTTGATGGTGAAAAGCATAAAGAGTTTTGAGATGGCAAAATCATTTTAGAGATACTGCATTAGTCAAACTATAAAGTGATGGAGTCAGGTACTACAGAAGTGAGATTAAGACTATAACTGAGCCCTAGTCAGTTTTGCGTAGTGGTTAGAGCATCAACCCATGGCACAAAGGGTCCTTGGTTTGATTCTTGGTATCTCAGTTGCAGTTTCAATCCCTGGCCACAGTTGGGATGCAAGCAGGAGGAAACCAATCGATGTGTCTCTCTCACATCAATATTTCTTGCTCTCTCTCCTTTCCTACCTCTCTTTCACTCTCTCCAAAAATAAATGGAAAAATATATCCTCACTCCTTGGGTGAGGGTAAAAAAAATAAATAAATAACTGAAGAGTTCCAGTCAAGATGGCGGTCTAGGTAAACTCGGTACTCACATTCTCCCACAACCACATCAAGATTACAACGAAATTACAGAACAATCATCATTCAGAACCATCTGAAATCTGGCTGAGTGGAATTCCTATAACTCGTGAATTAGAAGAAGCCACATTGAGACTGTTAGGAGGGGTGGAGATGTAGAATGGGCTGGTCCCACACCCATGTGTGGTGGTTTAAAACTGGAAGAGCTATCTTAACTGAGGAGACCACCTTGAGGAGCATGCATGGGTCCCACTCCAGGGTTCTAGAGTCGAGAGGAGAAGTCCCCATAACTTCTGACTGTAAAACTCAGCTGGGATTGTGGCTGAGTGAGATGGAGGGCTGCTGGACTCCCAGGCAGTTCATCTTAAAGGGCCCGCCCATGGATTTACTCAAACTAACTTCCTTTGAACTCCAGGGCTGGGCAGCAGCTTGAAATGAATTGGAGACATTTGAGGAGGAAATGAATTGCCTAGCATCAGGGCAAGCATTGGGGGTGGAGGGGAGCAGTTTTATATCAGACAAAACTGGTATCCTAGGCCATTGTTCCTTTTCTAAGCCCTTCTCCTACAGAACCAGGAGGTAGCTTCCATATCTGAGTCTCCATCAAAACCTCAGACTCACCCAAGCCACTTCCAGTGGTTTTTCCATACAAATAGCCTCTCTTGCCACATATGTTGGACTTTCCTAAAATCTCTTGAACAAGCTTCATCTGGCTTCTACATATTCCAGGCCTCTTGCTAAGTGGCCCTGGGCCCAGCACTAGTTGCAGCTAACATTGTTTTGCAGCTTGGCTTCTCCTGGGCACCTCTAAGTCAAGCACAAGTAGTAGTCATCTGCAGATTGCTCTGCAGCTTATGCCAGGTGGTCCCAGGCAGAGCAAAGGTGTGGACCACCTTGTACCTCCCAGGAGGCCCCAGAGTCAGGGCACCTGGTGGACAGCTTCAGACCACACCACATTACAGCCCTTCCACTTCCCCTACTGATGCCTTGGGGTTAATCACTCCTAGTGTTGCCAATAGAAATCAAGATTCAGTACAACAGAACAATGCACACAACCCATAAAGGGACACACTTGGAGTGCCTATCTTGGCTGACTGGGGAGGCTATGCCACTGGGCCCCATGGGGTACACAAGGCTACTCACTCTACCAAGTCTGGGAGACATAGCAGTTCTACCTAATACATAAAACAGCCAAAATGTGGAGACAAAGAAACAGGTCTCAATTGAAAGAACAGGAGAAATCTCCAGAAGAAGAACGAAAAAAATGGAGGCAAACTACCAGCTATAGAGTTCAAAATAATGGTTATAAGGATGCTCAAGGAACTTAGTGAGAACTTTAATAGTATGAAAAAAGACATAAAAAAGAACCAGTCCAAAATGAAGGATGTACTAAAGTAAAAAATAATTTATAGGAAATCTAAAGTAGAGAAGATGAAGCTGAGAGTCAAAGCAGTGATTTGGAATTTAAGGGAGCAAAAAATATCCACTCAGAACAGTAAAAAGAAAAATGAATATGAAACCATGAAGATAGTGTAATAAGCCTCTAGGACAACTTCAAGCATACCAACATTCATATTAGGAGGATAAGGGAAGGAGGAGAGAGAGAGAGCAAGAAATTGACAACCTTTTTGAAAAATAATGACAGAAAACTTTCCTAACCTGGTGAAGGAAATAGACATACAAGTCCAGGAAGTGCAGAGAGTCCCCAAAAAGAGGAACTCAAAGAAATCCACACTAAGACTTGTCATAAGTAAAATACAAAGAAGTTAAAGACCAAAAGATAATCTTAAAAGCAGCAAGAGAAAAGCAGTTAGTTACCTACAAGGGAGATTCTACAAGACTGCTAGCTGATTTCTCAACAGAAACTTTGTAGGTCGGAAGGGACTAGCCAGTGATGAAAAGCAACAAACTACAACCAAGATTACTCTATCCAGCAAAGCTGTCGTTTAGTACCAAAGGATATATAGCTTCCCAGACCAGAAAAAGCTAAAGGAGTTCATCACTACCCAACCAGTATTATATAAAATGTTAAAGAGTCTTCGTTAAGAAAGAAAAAAGATAAAAAATATGAACAGTAAAATGGCAACAAATGCATACCAACAATTGAATTTAAAAAAACTAAATAAATAAACAAGCAGAACGGAAACAGATTCATAAAGAGAACATTTTGATGGTTGCCAGGTAGGAGGGGGTTTGGGGGAATGTGCTGAATAGGTGAAGGGTTTAAGAAGTACAAATTGTTTGTTACAGAATAGTCAGGGGGATGTAAAATACATAGGGAATATGGTCAATATCATGCTAATAATGATGTACAGTGTCAAATGGGTATGAGATTTATCGGGAAGATCACTTAGTAAGTTATATAAACTTTAATCACTGGGGTGTACACCTGAAACTAATATAATATTGCATATAATTATAAAATAAAAATAATTCAAAAAGAATAAAACAGAAGAAAAAAGATGCAAACAATTATATGAATAAAGAATTTACAGGACTTGGTATCATTGGTAAGATAAGAAGGAGAGGAAAAATTCAGGGAGCATTATGTTTTTTAATTTAGGAGATAGGAAATAGCTTTAATACAGAGACTGGTAGGTGGTTAATTAATATCATGTTAAGATATTTATTAATAACCATACATACATAGTTAAATGGAAGAAGCAGTAAACTCAAAGTAAGCAGAAAATTTTTAACCTTCTCCCATCCTCTAATCCACCCCAACGAACATCTCCAAGCAAAGTGACTTTGAAGTCAAAGGCTTTATTATGGCTTTCCTTCCCAACTAATCAAGTTAGAAGACTTCTATTAAATAAATGTTCTTCAGATCTTAGTCTGGAGCTCTGAGCCATAACACATTTGAATAAACACATCATTCCTATAAATGTCACTTCTGTAAACATGTTTGTCAAATGTATTTGGTGTTAGAAAACTTGGACAGATACACGCAAAAAAAAATGAAACAAAGCCACCAACTTACACCACATACAAAAATAAACTCAAAATGGATAAAGGACTTAAATGTAAGACAGGAAATCATAAAAATATTAGAAGAATCTGTAGGCAGCAAAATAGCAGACATATGTTGTAGCAATATCTTTACCCAGTAAAAGAAACCATCAACGAAACAAGAAAGCCCTCTGCATAGGAGAACATATTTGCCAATGTAATATCCACTAAGGGCCTAATCTCCAAAATATATAGGGAACTCATATATCTTAACAAAAGACAGATAAACAATCCAATCAAAGAATGGGCAAAGGACTTAAATAGACACCTTTTGAAAGCAGACATACAGAAGGCCAAGAGACATAAGAAACATGCTCAAAGTCACTAATCATCCGAGGATGCAAATCAAGGCAATGAGATACCATCTCACACCTGTCAGAATGGCTGTCATCAACAAATAGTCAAAAGAAAAAAAAGACAAGTGCTGGTGAGGATGTGGAAAAAAGGAACCCTCCTACACTGCTGCTGGGAATGCAGACTGGTGCAGCCACTGTGGAGAACAGCACTTGGGATTTTTTAGATCATAAATGTTTCAAGAAAAATAAAAGACTATAATTGCAATATTAATCTTTTTCCTGATTGCTTTCCTCCTCAGCACTGTTGCTGACCTGCCCTCTGAAATCACTAACTGTCTGCCTGCCAATGAGTTGAATTTAAATAGTAAAGGTATTGGGGATGAAAATGGTGGGAGGAAACTTGGAAATGTAATGTTATTTTTTAGCTTATAAAACCTTTGTGAAAGAATATTTAGAACAATGTTGCTTAAATATATTAGTTTCCAGTCATAGGCGGCTATTAAGCAGTTGAAAAGATATGCTGTTAAAATTAATTTCACCAGGTTCTTTACTTTTTTTAGCATAGCTACGAGAAAATGTAAAATATGTGGTATAAACCACATATCTGTGGCTTGCATTTCATATCTGTTGGATAATGCTTCTTTAAAGACAAGGCTTATTCAGAGTTGAGGGCCAATTATCACGGCATGGGAGCTGCCTATGCCAAAACTCCCTAAAAGTCTGTCAACCAAATGATCCCTATATGATCCCTATCTTCTACTTTCTTATTTGATTAAATCCCACACCCACTAGTCAGACTACAACAAGAAAATAGGTATTGATAACATACATACTGATATCATACAGAAAGAAGGAACCATCTCTAGTCAAGAGAAAGATAGGGAGTTCTCTTTTGATCACACTGACTTTGAGGAAGTACATTCTGGGAGAATGTGAAAATGGGAATTAGAGACAGAGAACTGCAGCTGGAGAGTAAAGGGGGGGCCCGAGATGTCAGACGGGGTGAACTGAAGCACTAAAGGGAAGGACGTGTGTAAGCCTGTGTTTAAATGTCCACACCTCCCAGGATTTGATGTTTGGTCATAAATAAATTCATTCTCAATTTCTGAGACTTGATTTCTCTGTGACAAAGTAAGAATAATAATCTCTGCTCTTCAGTAAATATTACTGAGCCCCTATTAGGTGCCAGACACAAAGATAAACAAGGCCCGTCTTTGACTTCCAGAAGCTTTTGCTCTAGTCAGGGAAGCGATAGGAAATGAATAATAACTAATGGGCCCTTGTTAGAGTTGACCAGTCTGGGTAAATACTGAGGGACAGCAAATTTAGTCTTGAGGCGTCAAACCTCTTCTCCCTGATAATTCGTATTCAGACTTTTATATTCAGCACTGCTATCCCTCTTCTGCAAAACCTTCACAATCACCTCTCAAACCCCAGCTATTCACCTTTGTCTGCCAGCATTTGTGATCTGTGGCATCATTGTCTTTTTCTCTCTCTATTAGACTGTGAAATCCTTGAAGGAAAGATTTGTGGTTTCTATCTCTAGATCCTTAGAACAGTTTAAGTACCAAATAAATATTTTCTCTTGCTCCTTTGTTCCCCTTTCTTCAATTAGAAGTAAGAGTTAAAGCCTTAAGAGCAGATAGGGCTAAGATAGAAGATAAAGAATCTAAAACAGGCATCCTCAAACTACGGCCCACGGGCCACATGCTGGGTGTTTTTGCCGCCGCTGCCTGTCCTGCTTAAAATAAGATATGTGCAGTGTGCTAGGAATTTGTTCATAGTTTTTTTTAAACTATAGGCCGGCCCTCCGATGATCTGAGGGACAGTGAACTGGCCCCCTGTTTAAAAAGTTTGAGGACCCCTGAAAAATGTAAAGGGCTCAGGACTATGCTTTGGGGGAATCTCCACGGTAAGAGAAGAGAGTTCTATGTCATGGAATTGAAGAGAAATTCTCAAAATGATGGTGGCAAACAACACCATCAAATGCTGCAGAGACTCTCAAGGGAATCAGATCACAAAATGGCTATTGAATTTGGCAGTTGTATTATATTTATTATTGGAATTCAAATCAAAATAATATAGAATAATCTTCCCAATGGCTTCTTCAGTTTTAGCAATGATAACTCTGTTTTGCTTTGTTTGTGTTTTGTTTGTGTGAGTATTATAAAGATCCAAGGAAAGGATACGATTCTTTTGCCAAATGAAAACAAATCGTTTGAAGTCTGGCAGATGCCCACCAGGAACACACAGTGAACTCCCAGCAACAAAGGAAGCCGGCAACTCTTGTTAGCATGAACCACGGTACGACTCTAAGCATTGTCAGGAAAACAGCTTCATTTTCTTCTTTCTGATATTTCTAGCAGGTGGCTGAAGCAAAGATTTCAGCATATGAAATCCTAGATGAGTCACACATCCTCTCTTCTTCCGCATAGACACTATTCTGGCCCAAGGATCTTATCTATCAAAGTGCTGGGGTGGGAAAAGAGGCCTGACCTCACAGACTTGACTCTGCGGCCTGGCTTTGCTACTGTCTAACCAAGAGCAGGTCATTTCTGAGGGTCTCCAGTTCCTGATCTGTAAAGCATGCCTTCCTGCTGCTAGATTATAAGCTCCTCAAAAGAAAGCACCAAGTATCATTTTTATTCTCATCCCTTAACATAATATTTTACATAAAGTAGATATGGAATAAGAAGAATTGTAAAGTGAGTTTAGACTCCTGATTTTAATATCCAATATCTGAACTTCTGGTATTTACTTAAAATTTTAAAATGCTTTTGAGCCTCAAATAATAGCCAAGTATATTTGTTTAATATTGCATTAACAAACTACAGCTCAGGAGCCAACTCCAGCCCTCTTCCTGCTTTTTATAAAGTTTTAGTAGAATACAGTGAAGCCCATTCATTTACCTACAGTCTATAGATGCTTTCAAGATACACAACCAGTATTAAGTATTGCAACATACACTGTCCAGCCTGCAAAACCTTTAATATTTACTATGTGTACCTTATGAAAAAGTTTGACAATCCCTTATATATACTACTAGGGGACCAGTGCACAAAAAAATTTATGCACTCAGGGGGGTCCCTCAGCCCAGCCTGTGCCCTCTCGCAGTCTGGGACCCCTCAGGGGATGTCCACCTGCTGGCATGCCTGGCCGGCCTGGGTGAGGGGCTGATGGCTGTTTGCAGGCTGTCCAAACCCCCCAGTGGGAACCCTCACCCCATGGGGGTGTGGCCAGCCTGGGTGAGAGCCTGAGGGCCTGAGGGTCATTTTCATGCTGCCCACAGCCCATTCAGCGTTCAGGTCCCTACTGGAGTGCCTGGGCAGCCTGGGTGAGGGTTTGATGGCTGTTTGCAGTGAGGCTGGCTGGAATTTATTTAACTTCTAAAGTTGAAACTTTGTTGCTTTAACTGGAGCCCTAGTCAGGTTGCCCCTGACAACTCAAGCTCCCAGTGCTTCTTTGAGCCCAAGGGAAGCAGGTCTCTGGGTTTATTTATCTTCTATAATTGAAACTTCGTTGTGGAAACTTTGTTGCCACAGCCGGCCTAGGCAGACAGGAACCTTAGCTTCCTGCATCGCCAAAGCAAGCCTCCTGCTTGTTCCAGCTCCATGGCTGCCTGCCACCACCTTGGCTGGGTTAATTTTCATACAGCCGCTCTGATTGGCTGGTGGGCATGGCTTGGCTGGTGGGCATGGCTTAGGCATCTCAAAGTGATGGTTAATTTGCATTTTATTCTTTTATTAGATTAGATTGTTGACTTTGAATACCAAGAAAGGATGTTGGATAAAGTCTAAGTGAGAACCTGAAGGTAGTGATAACCCACAGGCATTTTTCTACCTTTCAATGGGACGAACTGTAGTGGTCAGTAAATATAATTTTACCTAAGGACTTGCTTTATATAGAGGAGCTGCACGCTGACAATTCAGTCATGTCTACAAAGTGGGACAAACAGCACACATGGCAAAAACTATTTTTGCCTGGCTAATTCTTCTTCACATTCAAGAACGGACTGTGGCCTCAGCAACTCTAGGAAGCACTACTGGAAGCATACCTGGCATATTTATGGCACATCTTCATGACTGGCTCTCCTTATGACTATATGATTTTCAAGGGATCATCTTTCTGTTCCCAGCATCAGCACGGCTCTTTTTACAGCATCTGATAGATGCTCAATAAATGCTTTTGAACTAAATTGAACTGAACATATGGGGTTCAGGCTGGACAAGCACATCTATACCAACTAGATCGAAGTCTTTTTTTTCAAAATCAGCGAATACATACTATTTACCAGATTTGTTCCCACTAGTCCTCATCACTTTCCGATCTGATAACAAAATAATAAAACCATACAAAGATCAGGTATTTGCTGAGCATCTACTCTGTGCCAGGCAAATAGAAGCAGACATAATTCCTTTTGGTCTCATAATATAATTCTTCTTCTACCAGATTCCCTTGAGGCCAGTTATGATCTCCCTTACTGCCGAGGGCATGCAAGTCTGCCATTATTAACATGGTCAGATGCTTGTCTAGGCTGAGGAAGAGTAATGGTAATAAGGCAACCAGGGCCCACATCAGTCAGTCCTTACCTAAAGAATCAGCGTGAAACAGCAGTTGCCATAAGTTGGCTGGGTGAGACATGTGCCAATTAATGATGGCCTTACTGGTTCAGATAAAGGTTTCTAATTAAGGAATCATTAAGGCACACACTTTAGGACCATGGAAAATCTTGAACCATGCAGCATGCCCAGGAGCAATCTTCCAGTTATATGGCTGTGCTTAAATACAATGCTAATTTCTGAGAGCCTGTCGTTTGTATTAGCACCGAGATGAATCACGATGGATTTATGAATGTGATTCTGCATCGCCCATTACACAAACCATCCCCAGGGAGAGTGGGCCATGCTCAGAGCAGCTCCTAATAAGCAGAAATTAAATCTTATTGTCCCTTGCCACACAAAAAAAAAAA
>PVJC01054257.1:0-10566 GCA_004026665.1 Murina feae | reverse complement strand
TAAGATTAAAAAAGAAAGTTAATAGGGGTGACCAGGCCGGCAGGGGAGGGCAGTTAGGGGGATGAGGCAGGCAGGCAGGCAGAGTGGTTAGGGCAGGCAGGTTAGCGGGCAGGTTAGTGGTTAGAGGTCCTGGATTGTGAAAGTCTCCAAGAACTCCATATTGGAGAGGATGCAGGTTGGGCTGAGGGACTGCCCCCCCATGCACAAATTTCGTGCACCAGGCCCCTAGTAGTTCCATAAGAGGTTTGGCCAGACCACTGGGAAATCCTGTAGCAAAAAGTTAAAGATAGGGAGTGACCTCCTACTGACTACAGAGGGCCTGTATCAGTAACCCCACCAAACTCATTTATTTGGTGGGAGCATGTAGGTAGAGCACAGGAGATTTTGTCTCGGTGCACAGGCTGATGCATGCTGTGAGCTTACTCCAGCATTTCAGATCTTTCTGGCACACCAGGGAGATGGCAACGCCCACCTGAGCCCCTCCCAGAGCCGCCTACACAGTACCCTGACCTTTCATTGGCTCCCCTAACGATGGTGTTCCATGATTGGCCACCTCCGCTATAAATAGGGCTGCATTTCCTCAATAAAGTTAGACCTGCGTCCCAGAACCTGGTCTCCGGAGTCATGCACACAAGCGTCCTATGCTAGGGGCTCCGTCGTCCTCACCCCTGGGAAATCCCCTGCTTTAGGAGAAGCCTGTGGAAAGTATGGCCTCAGTGTGGTGATATTTTATGGCTGCTACAACTAGAAAGTCCTTTGAATTAGGAGAGGAGGAACTGAGTAAATACAAGAAAACAACAACAACACATCTTTCAGTTGTCCAAGGACTGTCCACTTAGCTTGTGGGTAATACACTAAACACTTATCAGACTTGTTATTTTAGTTTCTTATTCCTGCTACATTCCTTTAATCTTTTTCACTACTCATCATTTTTATGCAGAAGTTGGCAGGAACAAGAAGCAAAAAGAATCAGGCCATGATTTTCTACTGTTGAGGACTAAGCAGCAGGATCAAAATCCTGCCTCTCCCACCTTAATTTATTTTAACTCTTTCTTTTTGGGGAATGCTTCTCTTAATTAAATATTTTCAATTATAGCATACAGCAAAGTGTTTACACAAGTATTTTTGCCTAAAGATGATGTTAAATTACATTTTGGTAGATAATAGTTTTAAAGTTTCAGTTTCCTATTACCATAGATAAAAGTAGTGACAGTTATGTTATTATCTCTTATACATCATCTCTTATTGGCATTTTGTTGAACTATTGATTTTTCTATGGCTTTCCAATTCCAAATGAAAAGGATGCTCTAGAAAAGCCAATACCAGTGTTTTTTCTATACCCCAAAAGAAAACATATTCTCAAGAGTTAGTTTTATTTATTAAAGGAATTGGAATTCATTCAGGAAGTTACTTTAGCTGGGGCCAGGCAGAGGAGAAAACCATCCAAACTTTTACCTTTTTCAGGGATGTGTGTCCAGAATTTGGTGATCCAATTCTTTCCCATTAGCCTATATTCAGCTGAACAAGTAGGGCCTAAATCATCAAACTTATGATTTTTTTCTTGTTTGTTTGTTTTTATATCAATAGACTTTCATTTATTTATTTTTTAAAAACCAAAACCACTCTTAAAAAGAAATGAAGCATTAAATAAAATACACCACTATAATTTTGTGCAATTAGCTGGCAATTCTGGTTTATAAAAACAAACCTGAAAGCCAAGGCAAATAGGCCAGTGAAGCAAACTCAGGGGGTGTTGTCCAAGGAGGCCATCCAAATCAAACTCTTGATTTTTATTTCTTCCTTATGCACACCTAAAAGTGAGATTGGGGGTTGGGGAAGTACAATTACTAAAAAACTGAATTGGGATGTGATAAAATGACTTCTTTTGTATATGTTCTTTAAAGGTGGGCAATATTTTTAAAGTTAGAGATGAATAGAGTAGTTGAAGAGAAGGATATTTTCATGTAGCTATACATAAGTGTCTGAGGTTACTGTTGATTTAGAATGCAGAGTTTAACATAGTATGTGCCTAATCTGATCCTAGATGGGACAGGGTACATGATTTTTAAATTTAATCTTTACATTCTTATGAGGTCTAGGTTACTATTTCCATTTTACATATAAGAAAAGTAAGGCTCAGAGAAGTGAGAAAAGTTGCCTAAGCTCATATAACTAGTAAGAATTGAATTCAAATCCAATGTGTCTAACTCAAAATTCCAACTCTTTCTAATATACCAGAATGCCTTTAAAGAAATTAGTAGAGAGAGACATGTCTTAATTTTCCAGAATTCATAATTTGTTTAAAGAGAAAAGACAAGTTTGGAAAATAACTAGAGATAGTTTTATATTTATATAAAATACTAGGGGCCGGTGCACAAAAATTTGTGCACTCAGGAGATCCCTCATCCCAGCCTGTGCCCTCTCACAGTCTGGGACCCCTCGGGGGATGTCCACCCGCTGGTGTGCCTGGTCAGCCTGGGTGAGGGGCTGATGGCTTTTTGCAGGCTGGCCAAACCCCCCAGTGTGGACCCTCACCCCATTGGGGTGTGGCTAGCCTGGGTGAGGTGTTGAGGGCCGTTTTCAGGCTGCCCACATCCCCTTCAGGTTTTGGGTCCCTACTGGGGTGCCTGGGCAGCCTGGGTGAGGGCTGATGGCGATTTTCAGGCTGGCCACAGTCTCTTCGAGATTCAGGTCCCTACTGGGGTCCCTGGCCAGCCTGGGTGATGGGCTGATGGCTGTTTGCAGGCTGGCAAAGCCCCCCAGTGGGCACCCTCACCCTATTGGGGTGTGGCCAGCATGGGTGATAGGCTGAGGGGCGTTTTCAGGCTTTCAGCCTGCCCACAGCTCCCATTGACCCAATGTCCCAGCAAGGCTGGTTGGAAGCAGGTTCTGGGGTTTATTTATCTTTTATAATCAACACTGTTCCTTTAAGCTGAGGCCTAGGCAGGTAACAAAGTCTCCTGTTGGCTTCAGCTCTCTGGCTTCTATAATTGAAAGAATGTTGCCTTAGTAGACTCTAGGCAAGCAGTTTCCTCCATCGCTGGTGCAACGGAAGCCTGCTGTTTGCTTCAGCTAAGAGGCTTCTATAATTGCAACAATGTTGCAACTATGTTGTTGCCTTGAGCACAGAGAGGTCCAGCCGACTGGCAGACAGTTTACTCCTGGTGCAACGGAAGCCACCTGTTTACTCTAGCTCCATGACTGCCAGCCTCCATCTTGGTTGGGTTAATTTGCATACAGCCACTCTGATAGGCTGGTGGGCATGGCTTAGGCATACCATAGAAATGGTCAATTTCCATATTACTCTTTTATTAGATTAGATATTTGAGTGTGAGACTACAAGAGTACAGAAGAGGGAAACACAGATGATAGCCAGATTTCTCCTGTGCCTTCTCTCCAGCTCCAGCCCTCTTTCATCCTAGCCTTCATGTCTTCCAAGAAGCTAGAGGACCCTGGATGTGTATGCCCCTAACTTTCTTTCACCACTCATGCCTGAACTCTATCAGCTGTCCACCTCAGCCACGCTGTCCCTGCCGGGTCTTGAGCTCTTCAGTTCATTCTTGCCCCTTCTCAGACACCCTACTCCTTGTAACTGCAATTGCAGTTGTCATTAAGTTTCTGTCTTATGGTCTTAAATGTATTGAAATCTCTTCTAATTTGCAAAAGCCCTCCATCACACTGCCTCCTAAGGCTAGGACATTTGTATTCTCAGCCTTTCTAGGTCAAGTTTCTTGAGATTAGATTACTTTTCTACCCATTTATTCTTTAACTTATTCTATTCCAATTTCTATTCCATAGCTTTAGCCAAGGACATAATTACCAATCTTTAGTATCTTCAGAATTGTCAATTTTCAGTCCTTTTTCTATTAATCTACTACTCCTGGTTTAAATTATTATTTTTTGTCATACACTCTATCACTCTTCTCTGGCTGTTTTTTCTCAGTCATTTCCTTCAGCTTCAAAAATATTTTTGTGTCCCAGACTTTTACCTTTGCCTCACATTTTCTCAATATAGTCACTTTCCCTAACATTCTCATCCTCTTTCAGGGCCAGAATTTTCACTGAATATTGCATATTGATTCAGTTGGATTGCTTTTCCTTAACTCCAGCTTCTTTATACAGTCCCAATGGGTTGTCTCACAATGGCTTCAAACTCAATGTGTCTAAAAGCAGAATTCCTTAGAATCCAAACACTTCACCACTTCAACTTTTTGTTGTTGTTAGTCCTTAGCCAAGAATAATTTTTCCCATTGATTTTTAGGGAGAGTGGAAGGGAGGAAGGTGGGGGAGAGAAGAGAGAGAGAGAGGGAGGGAGGGAGAGAGAGAGAGAGAGAGAGAGAGAGAGAGAGAGAGAGAGAGAGAGAGAGAGATGAAAGAGACACATTGATTGGTTGCCTCCTGAATGCACCCCAACTGGTACTGGGACCTGCAATCCAGGTACATGCCCTTGACTGGGAATTGAACCAGTAACCCTTTGGTACACAGGCTGATGCACTAACAACTGAGCACACTAGCCAGGGCTGTTACTCATCTTCAGCTTGACACTTCTCTCTCCTCCATCCTTCTCTCTTCCTGATTTTAACCAATCCCCTTAATGACTCATAACTACTGCTTCCAGGTCCCTATGTTTCACCTGGTCTTGGTTTACTGCAACTATCCCCTAACTTGTGTCTAATCTCTTCCTCTTTCACTCCATCCCTCATGTTCTTTCAGATTTACCATGATAAAAACCTACATTTTTGAAGTCCTCACCACCCATAGAAGTAATTCCCAACATTTTAGCATAGAATATGAGCTTCTTTATTATCTATCCCATTCCTATTTTTCTAACCCTATCACTTTACACTCATCTCATAACATTACAGCAATAACAAAATACTTGAATTTCCCTCATGCTTTCCTCTGCCCCTTTCCTTCATACATGTTGTTCCTTCTCTCTGGAATCCTCCCTCCCTCTTGTTTTTTCAGTGAGCTTATTCTTTAAGAGTCATCATAAATATTACTCTCTATCAAAACCTCCTCCTAAAAACAAAACAAAACAAAACAAAAAAACCCTCCTCCTAGGCTTTACATGAGGCCCACTACTCCTTACTCTGTGAAACCATTACTCCTATTCTTGTTCCATACGATTGTAACTTTTTCATATGGGGATGCATTCTGCTTCAGATTGTGATCTCATGCAGGGTAGAGAACTTAAATCCATCCTAATATAGCTGGATTTTCAACAGTACAGCCAAATGTAGTAAACATTTTTACTACTAATTTTAAGGTATTCTTTAAATTTCAGTTATTTTTAGTTAATGAAAAACAGCATTTTCCAAGTGCAACAAAGTGAACTGAAGGTCAGAAAGAAGCAGGGTGTGGGCTTCTCACAAGCTCTTGCTCCAAAATGTGAACTTGAGGAAAGAGGTTTCTCCTAAGAACTCGGGGGGCAACTAGCCAGCAGAGGGATGCCTTTGGTGGAATGAAGTGGAGCTACAATCCACTTTGGTCACAAGATTGGTCTGCATGTGCTCTAAGGTGATTTCTACCTGCCAGTCAATTGAAATGATTGACACTATTATTCTTGGTGGGCATTAAATTAAGGAATGACAATGGAGCCAAGAGAGTAGCTTATTCAGTTGTATTCTGAATCTTGATCGGGAAATACTCTTTTTTTCTTGGAGTGAATTGAAAGAAAGATAAGGTCATTTTGGAAGCCAATTTCCTGCACAGTGTTCTGGGCCTTCAAGATGAAATTGTGCATGAGACTGGCATATGTGTGATATGTGTGTGGGGTGCAATTGTCCATGGTGCTCTTAATGGGAATGAATGCCTCTGTGTTCACCACAATGATTTCTCGCACTCTCTTCTGGCTCTGAAATCTCTTGAGTCTCCTCTGCCTCTGCCTTTTCAGGCTGATCTGGTAGCTCCACATCACCAGCACAGCCATTCTTAAGTATTATGGTAACTGCATGTATTTTCTAAGTTAGTTAATTCTGTATTGTAATAAGTTCTGCATTGGATTGCTTTCTAGTTGTTTTGTGTATATATTATTTCTCTTTCCAGATTATCAAATCTTGAAGTCTTTTATTACCTACAGGATTATCATAGGGTGGATAAAGCCTCTTTTTATTTTATTTTTAATTGAATTTATGGGGGTTACCTTGGTTAATAAAATTATATAGGTTTAAGGGGTACAATTCTATAATGCATCATTTGTATATTTTATTGTGTGTTCACCACCCAAGTCATGTCTCTTTCCATCACTGCTTATCTGTCCTGGCTATAACCTCTCCTACTTCCACTTACCACCTTTCCCTCTGGTAATGACTATACTATTGTCTGTCTATTAGACTTTTTAAAAAATGGATCAAGCCTCATATAAAGTTAGATAGCAAGCTAAGATATTGCAAATATTACTGGCTTATAATATCGTTAGTTGGCTGGGAAATACATGTTTAAATTGTGAAGCCCAAAACTATGATTATTGAAAAATTCTAAAGGTTTAAGGAGAAAAAAAGTTTTATTTTGAGCTGGTTAATTCACATTCGCATTTTTCCATTTCTCAAAAATTAATAAATTGGCTTTGCAATCAGAGCTTTTGTTTGTCCCTATCTAGAAAGTGCTTCTGTTAGCAGTCAATTAATTATCAATTTTTCTAAATAAATTTAATGAAAATTTATATGATATATGTTTTATACTACTGCATTGTCGCTTTCAGAGAAGTAGTGACATTTTCTAGAGGAAAGGTCAGGATCTTGTATGTAGGGTCAGTCAGAGTCAGGGACAGCCTGAGCCCAGTGTCCAAGTTGGAGCAGGACACAACACTGGAGCTAAAGGGAGGAATGCAGGAAATCTGAGCAAGCAGAGGAATAAGACCTATGTTTAGAGTTCATGGTTCAGAGACAAGGGGAGCACCCAGAGGCTTCTAGGTCTCTCTGGCTCTCTCAGCAGCATCAGGATCAACTGCTGCTTTCATTCAAGCTTCTGGTAAAGCCTGCGTTGGAATGTAAGGATTGGCCAACTTTCCCTAAAGAAAGTGTAGTTGTACAAAAGATGAAAATTTTTAGGTCTTTATGGTTTTTAGGCCCTTATGGTTTTTCTGGAAAACTTACTTCAAATATTTATCAGGATGAAAAATTACCTGGAATGTTGTTTTAGAAGGAGTTTTTATTAACCAAACTGTCCAGGAAAATTTTATAATTAGGTTTGTCATTGAGAAACTTCATTTTTATTTGATGCATTCCTTTCTTCCTTCATTATTCATTTCTGGGACTTGGTCCAAATTTTATATAAAACATACACAGAAAGAGAGAAAACAAGTGGCCTCTTTATATAAATTAATCAAGAAGGAAATGAAGTCACCCAAATTGGTCTATGTCATCTGTGGTCTGTGATATATAAGCAAAACTACAGTTATGTTTTTTCTTTAAATGTTAACTGTAAAATAGATATTTTTTATTAGTACCAGATGTCAGGAATGCTTATTAAAATGCTTATTAAAAATAATTTTAGATTCACTGAATTAATAAGACTATTTTTTTCAATTTAGATTTGTCAGAAATTATATATTACTATTTCTATTCAAATATGTTTTTACTAATACATACATATATCAACATTTAAATTTAGAAGTAGAAGATTTATACAGCATGGGATGAATGGAAGTGTTTCTAATTGTGCAAAAGTAGATTTTTATTTGACTCATATTTAATTTAATTATATTTTTATATAGCACTGAAAATAAGCATTACTTTCTATATCTCAGCTTCAAAAGAAATCAGTAGCAATAAAAATAAAAAGTAGATATTAACATTGTATTATATATTTTCTCTATCTCTTTTAGCATTTTTTTTTTTGGCTTTCATATCCTAGTTATTTGTGAAGAAATCTGTTATCTTCTATTTCTCCATACACACCCACCAACTAGGAATTACTACAGTCTCTTCTCAATCTGAGTTAGAGAAGAGCTAGCTTTGAAAATTAGGTAGGAACCATTACATAAAATTTTTGAAGAAATGAAAAGTTTTAGAAACTTCTCTGAAAGGTCAAGCTTGGACTAATTTGAATTCAAATTTAAAATGAATAATGAAAATTAGCATGGTAACTAAGGAACATTATATTTTCACTAGAGGCCCAGTGCACAAAAATTTGTGCACTTGGGGGGGGGGGGGCCTCAGCCTGGCCTGTGCCCTCTCGCAGTCTGGGAACCCTCGGGGGATGTCCACCTGCTGGGTTAGGCCCATTCCCCAGGGGAACAGGCTTAAGCTGGCAGTCAGACATCCCTCTGGCAGCCCAGCAGCCCTCGAGGGATGTGTTTAATTAAGTCGTCGGAGAATTAAAGAATGAGCCAAATGAAAAGTCAATCAGGCTTTATTGGGAGCAAACGGACGGGTCCACAGGTCCCGGGAAGGGAGAGGGGCCGGTGGAGCCGCGCCGGACCGAGTCCAGCTGTAGCGTTTTTAAGGCTTTAGGCAAGGGGATGAGGAGAGGGGTTTGGTATGAGGGAGTGGTCTGCAGTTTGCAGACCTGTAACTTTCCAGTCTTGCCCAAGACCCCTCTGGGCGTTGCTGACGCCAGAGGGCTACGGTTGAGCAAGCTGTTTCAGGATTTCAGCATTGTTTCAGGAGTTGATCATCATTGCTGGTTTCTGGTCTGTGCTGTACCTGTGGGTTGGAGATGATTTATGGCCTTTCCCCGCGGGTGAATGCTTGGACATTCCGGACTCTCTTAATAGGGATAGGGGGCGGCGGTCAAGTCTAGCTACTTCCGACTGTGATTGGGCGACAAAAAAGGGGGGGAGGGTTAAGAGGTCCGGGGGTCCATAACAGTCAGAGGCTGGTACTGGTGCAGCATCATCTGATGGATTGTGACTCTGGAAATTTCCTTGAAACGTTCCTGGAGAAACTGTAAAAAACATGGGGCAATCATGATTATTAAAAAAATAATGATTAGTGGCCCTATTAGGGGGGCCAGAAGGGAGAACATGGATGACTGCCACCAAGCAGTAGCCTCAGAATGAAACCTGCATCGATGGAGATCGTTGCTTAGCTTCTGGAGAGACTCCACCTGAGTCTCTACAATACCTGATTCATTGATGTAGCAGCATTCCTCCCTTAAGAAAAGGCAGGTTCCCCCTTTTTCGGCTGTGAGGAGGTCCAGGGCTCAGCGGTTCTGGAGAGAGACTTGGGCTAGAGAGGTTATCTGTCTTTGTAGAGAAGCCAGAGAGGCGGCTGTAGCATCTACTGCAATTTGGAGACGGTCTCCCAGGTCCCCAGCTGAGATTACAGGGTGTGCTAGGGCCCCTACCCCCAGTCCCAGAGCCACAGTGGATGTGGCGAGAGAGACTGGCCACCAGGGGGAGGAAGGCGGGGTTGAGAGGCGGGGTCCAGAGGTTGGGTCAAAGCAGCTTTCAAAGCATGAAAAGGGGTTGGAAATTCCGCTGAGGGGGAGGGGTGTAACTTGCTTTCCTGGCTTTGCCGCCCTTGCGGCTAGGGAGTGGGCGGGACCAGCGAGGCTTAGGGAAAAAAAAGTTAAAACCATCAGAGACTGAGAGAGGCAAGTGCAGGTGGATTTGCCATCAATACCCGTGGCCGAGATCAGGAAGGAGAAAGTAGCCCTGGGCTGGAGAGAGAAGGCAGCTCCTGTGTTGACTAGGAAGGGGACCCATTTACCTGCTGCCTTTAGCGTTACCCCGGGCTCGGCGAGGGTGATGGGGGGTCGTTGTTGAGTCCGGGTTCCTTCAGTCTTCGGCCAGTCCCAGCATGGCCATTGGCGGGTGACGCCATCCCTTTCCAGTGGCCACTTTGCATGCCTGGCAGGGCTTGGGTGGAGTCCGGGGCCGGGGGCACTGCCTTGCCCCGTGGCCTTCATCACCGCATGTGTCTCCAGGTGGTGTTGTCCCTCGTTGCACCCCCACCACGCACAGCCCTCTCAGGGGGGCCATGCAAGGCTGCCGTAGGCCTGCAGGGTCGCCACTGAGGCTTGAGCTTGCGGGTCCACCTTCTGTGGAGGGAGGCTGCCTGCCTGCTCCTTATGGGCATTAAGATTTTAAGGCCTTGTTCCCTAGATCTCGGACCAGGGGTTTGAGGGAAGTTCCCAGAGGACAGAGGAAAGGAGAGGCTTGTGCACACCTGTGTGCTAACTGTCTGGGGAAACAGTCCGGGATGGGAAGAAGTTGCCTGGCTTAGGCAGGGGAGGGATGGGCGGTGGGCTCCCGGCTGTGGGCTCCGGTGGTGGCGGGAAATGAGCAGGAGGAGCCGGAGCGAGCAGTGCCCCACAGACTGAGGGAGGAGGCTGAGGGGACAGAAGTTCCTCAAACCCCGTGCAGACTGAGAGAAGGGACCGTGGAGCGGTGGCGGCGGCAGTGGTGGCTGCACGAGGGAGGCCGGGAGAGGGGACAGGAGCAGGTGGGGGCCAGGAGGAGAGGCTCCGGGAAGGTGGCTGAGTGGGGGCAGGGTGTGACCAGCCTGGCCAGACTGGATTTTTGCAGAGGGAGGGAGGAAGGCGGAGGGGTGGAGGGAGATGCTGGCTAATTTGGACAGACCGGGTGGGGCAGCGAGGAGGGAAGGGGGAGGGGTCGCA
>PVJC01054256.1:0-10561 GCA_004026665.1 Murina feae | reverse complement strand
TGCTAGGGTGTAAGGCCAGGAGGTCTGATTGATACATGCTCTTATCCACTATATACATGGGAGAGACAATGCCTGCTTCCAGACCTAGGGGTATTCGGTCCCAATGAATTTGGTTTTGCACAAATAGCTTTGAAAATGAAGAATCTACATTGTATTTTTAAGAATGGATAAGATGTGTTGGAATTTAAACTTGCACAGTGGGAAGGAGACACAGCAATGACCTAGTTGGGAGATAAAAATTAGCAGGCTATCAGAGTTCATTGTTTTCAAATCTGACCATCCATCCTTCTCCATCCATCCGTCCATCCATCCATCCCATTCCATATTACCATCTCTCTTTAATCCTGGGTCTAAGTCTGGTCAGAGCATGAGAATGAAGGATTGAGTCATGAGGAATGATAAAAGTTGTGGTAGGCTGGGGTTAAGAGGTGATTATGAGAGCTTATACCCTCTTTCCTGTCATTCTGATGGAAGAAACTGAGTCCAGAGGAATTGGATAATTAAAACCCAAGGCCTCTACAACTTTCACTGCTACCTCATACAATTTCTGTAATAGATGGCCCATTTAACTAAAAGTTCCAGTTCCATATTTTAAAAATATAAAATAAGAAATTGTTCTCCAAATAATTATATTTATGATCTTTATCAACTTTGGAAGGAGAGAGAGAAGTGACTCTACTAAAATGTGCTTTCTATATAAAACTTAACCTTCCTTCCTTTATGAGAGGGTGGCCATAGTGCCAAGTAAAAATGATAAAGTCCACGTTATTCCCCAAGATACCTGGTATAAAATAATCATAGCACATCAACATTTTAAACTATGAAAAACCACAGGAGTAATGGTATTTACTGTATTAATGAAGAAAAAGACTTCCTCAAACCATAGCTCTGGTTGTTGTGGGGGCTTAATAAGAACAATTTCTTTAGCAAGTAGATTTTTTTTACTAGAAATGGAGCTCATGTGTCTTCTAATCATGTATGCCTTGCATGGTACCCAGTTCAAACCGGCATTGACATTGATGCATTATTATTAATAACTAATATTTTGCATTGATCCTATAAACTCCTAGAAAGTCTCTTCATTCCCCATACATCTAGCTGAGTATCTTGCACCCAATCAATGCATTTGATTAACTGATGTTGGGAAGCAAGGGGGAGACCCAAATTACTTGCTCTTGGATGAAGATGTGAGACTCAGCTGATTCTTAATCTTGAGGCATTCAATGGCTACACCAAACCTGAAGATTTGTGTGTGAAAGGAAGTTAAATTGAAAATTTACTTTAAAATTTGTGTGCACAAGAGGGAGTGGATTTGAAAATTTACTTTAATTCTGACATCTATAGGAAATCTATGGAATGAAACCTCCTATTAAATGAAACTCAACATAAAAATAAATAAATAAAAGTTGGCACGAATACCCTTGCTAACAAAAGCTGCTGAATCTCCGACACCTCTTACAGAGATTAATCCCTTCCTACAGGCCAAAATCTAATTATAACCCATTCTAATTAGTCAGGAAGTAGGGCTGCTGATTTCTTGGAGGAAAATGTCTAGGAAGGGATACTACTGCTGTCTGAGAACTTCAGAACAAGGCAGAGAGAATTTAGGTGCTAATGCAAGTCACACCATAAAGCTTATTTGCTTGTATACATTGGCTGCTGCCTGTGTATTTTTATGAGGCATCTGCAGTTTATTTTGCTGCATTAAGTTTGCTATAGTTCCAGTTTCATTGTAGCAAGCCTTTAAAACTAAAATAAGCATTATGTAAAATATTACTTTTACTTTACATTAAATGGATTTTCAAAACTTTCAAGTGCTCTAGGGCAAAAAGAAGAAAATCTTCTAGGGAATAGCTTTAATATTCCAGATATAATGAGTTTGTTTTACATTCTCTTGCTTATTTTTATTTCCTCTGGACTGTTTTCACTCTGGTTCCTTTCATATCCCAGTTAGCAAAGGAATTGACCAGAACTAAGAACAGCCTCAGAGCAATGGCGAAAATTCCGCTGTGCTTGTCAGATACTGGCCAACCACTGATTACTGCCCAAGGCGAATTTGTTTCCTTTATAAACTTCTTGGAGGGTTTTCATCACCAGGGTTTTTTTTCTCTCATGAGAATCTTCATGGCGTTGAGGAAAGCATGAGCTTTTACATTTTCTTATTATTTTAATTCCTGGATTTGTATGCCATTTTAAAGGGTGAGATGAAAGAAAGGCCTCTCTATAATACAAAAATCAGGAAAATAGCATCCTGATAGACAATGCAAATGTGATGAACCTGGAAACTCACCTTAGGCAAAGGTCTACATGAGTCATGCTGGATAAGTACAAGAATCTGTCCTTTTCCTTACCTTTTTACCTATGGAAATTATACAAATTCAACAATTTGATAATATGGGGAAGGTTTGGGATTAAATAGGTTGTATTTGTTAGAGTCTTATCAGAAAACATAACTCACCCCAGGTTCAAATGGCACTAATGACGGGACTTTTTATAGAGATGTGTACAAGTCTAGGGGGACAAACAGAAGATATGAAGGCACTCAGAGATTAGCAACTATCTGAGGTACCTAGAGACTAGCAACCCTAACCCTAGGGCCAAAGGAGTTGAGGGAGGCAATAGGGCTAGGGGTGCCCACTGGGGACTGGAACTATGGAAGGGGGACATACTGTAAGAGCACAGGGTGGTACAGATGAGTGTAGAGGAGTGTGCGTGTGTGTGTGTGTGTGTGTGTGTGTTTGAGGGGGCAGGAGCAAATGCAAAATTACCAATAGTCAAGAAATTAATATATGTATTAACAGAAGTTCAAGGTAGATGTTTTTGTCTATCTGCATAGGAAACTGGAAGTAATAAATTTTTATTTTAGGTTTTATAATTTTTAATCTTTTATTTAAAATTTGCATAGTGAACTTAATACTTCACTTTTAAGGAATCACTTATTCTCTGGTTTGTGCAGGTGCAATGTCATTATGTGAGAAACAGTGCCTCTTAAATTTTTGCATCATGGGTGCCTCATTGTTTCATTTTATTTCCTGTGGAGTGAAATGGTGATCTAAGTCTGGTCAAACTGGAGTGGGTTTGGCGGAGATATTCCACTTGAGAAGCGAGGATCAAAGTCTCACAGGGACTGTGGTGAGGAACTGTACATAAAAAAGCAAACTTAGAAACCTGAGGAGAATAGAAATAATTAATTAGCTTAACTATCCCAGTGATCGTGAGGCTGATAGGCTAGTTACATTGAACTTTCCATTTCCTCCTTCCTGGTCCCAAATATTTCGGGTGCTTCCCTTTTCAAGCCAGGTGCTTCCATAGCTCTGGACTTGGACCTCTATTTTTTATGCTCAAGCTATAAAAAATATACAAATGTGATGAGCACATTCTCCAACCCAGTCACTATCTTAAGGCTCTAACTTTCTCTTTAGAGGGTCAACTCAAATGTGTGTCCCTATTGTTGATTCCTCTCTCAAAAATAAATAATTATCTTCTTAGCTGAAATATAAATTCCTTTAAAATTGGGAGGATATCATAGTGAGTATCTATTATACTGTAGACAATGTCAAATAACAATCTAAATTACGGCTTGGAATGCTGATCATTATTTATGCTGATTGTTAATATTTACACTTCATTTAAGGACATGGTAGCATTCCATTTCTTTGCCCTTTTGAAGTTAGGAATGGACATGTTACTTGCTCTGGCCAATGATGTGTGATGGTAACTGATACATTTAAATTAAAGAATAAGCCTTTAGAACTAGTGCATGATTCCCTACATTTCCTTCCAACTTCCAAGAGCTTCATTAATCTACCTCCTTGGATAGATAGGATTCATTGTAGATCCTCCCTCTGACCTAAGATGGACATGTTAGATAACGGAGAGAAGAAAATAATTTGTCTTAAGGCACTGTATTTTTGGGTTATTACTTCAACCTACCTCATTAGGACTAATCAGTTTAAGAAATATCACTGATATGGACTAAATGTTTGTTTCCCTAGAAACTTCATATGTTGAATTTCTAATCCCTGATGTGATGGTTTTGGAAGATGGAGACTTGGGAAGGTAAACAAGCAATGATAGTAGCAACTTCATGGAAGGAATGTATAATCTTAAAAGAAGAGACATGTCATTTGCTTCCACTCTTTCTGTTCCCTGCTATACCAGGATATAATAATTAGACAGCCATTTATAATCCAGGAAACTGGTTTTCACCAAAACCCAGTCATACTGGCGTGCTGATCTCAGACTTTCTCCAGAACTATGGGAAATAAATTTCTGTTGTTTATAAGCCACTCAGTCTATAGTAATTTATTGTAGCAACCCAAACTGACTCTGAATACCACTGTCTAGTCTGATGGAATACTTTAATTCCCACTGGATGACAAGAAAGGAAGAAACAAAGAAATAACAACCAAAAACCTTATTAAACAATGTCACATAAAATAGTGAACAAAAACAGCACATAGGGACCTCAACAGTGATGTCCTTTAAGGGATATTAGGAAGAACAAATACAGCTGTATGAACAAAGACATTGCTGCACTTTGGTGTATGTGTGTAGAAAGAGGGAGGAAGAGGCCGTGAAGGAATCCATTTGCCTCTTGTAGAAGTTCTGAGATGGAGAACTGTTCTGGAAATATAAAAGCATAAATAAAGCTGGCCCAGATTATCAAGTGAGCAGAGTTCATAAAATCCTAGCATCAAAGGATTGGAGCATAATCGTCAAAGGTCACTTGGTTCATTCACCTCCTTTCAAGTAGGATCACACCAAAACCATCCCAGAAAA
Source organism: Murina feae (assembly GCA_004026665.1). Taxonomy (NCBI): domain Eukaryota; kingdom Metazoa; phylum Chordata; class Mammalia; order Chiroptera; family Vespertilionidae; genus Murina; species Murina feae. Next base: position 5,779 of record PVJC01054256.1, on the reverse strand, counting down.
ATGAGAAGCTCTTTTATTTTTAAAGCTTTCTATAGAAAGAGATTTTCCCTGACAGCACTGATTTTCAGCGCGTGTTAAAATTTCTGCTCTGAATGATACACCTCACTCTCATTCAGGACACTCAATATAACACCCAGCATCTGTATTGGTTTCCTAGGGTTGCCATAGCAAATTATCACAAACTTGGTTTCTTTAAATACAAGAATTTATATTCTCACAGTTCTGGGGCCTGGCAGTCTACGATCAAGATGTCAGCAGGGCCATGTTCCCTCTGAAGGCTCCAGCGAAAAATCTTGCCTAGCTTCTTCCTAGCTTCTCAGGGTTCTCAGCAATCCTTGATTTTTTCTTGTAGCCATATCATTATCACTCTAATTTCTGCTTCCATGGTCACATGGCTTTCTTCCTGGCATGTGTCTCAGTGTATCTTCATCTCTTTTTGTAAGGACACCAGTCACTGCATTTAGGGCCCTTGGTAAGGCAGTGTGAACTCATCCTTACTTAATTAATTACAACTACAAAGACACTATTTACAAATAAGGTCATACAATGAATTTTTAAGTGGACACACATTTCTTTTTGAATACTATTCAAAATGCTACAGCATCCTTTGTAATTAAAAAATTACACCCATAATTGATCTTTCTTGTAATTAATGTGAATTTTATAGTGCATCTAAAGGAAATTTCATTTAATTATTTTTCTTGATGGTTTATATTAATACAAATCATTTTCAGGTATCAATATGAATATAGACACAACACCAGTTTTTGGTGGAAGGAGAGAAATCAGCCTAAGACACAGGAATTGAACTTGGAAAATAATCTAGTCATACTTATTGATTAAATGAATGAAATGAATACATTTTATAAATCAAGATGTATTATGAGTTAGTATATAGTGTGAGTTTCTCTTGGCCATAAATAATTCAAAGATGTAGAGAAAGGCAAAGTAAGATACACTGAAGTAATCAAGGAAACTTTAGGAAGGAGAGATTAGATATAAAGGATGGATAACATTTTTACAAAAGACATATTCTATTGGGGGAACTACATGAAAAAACAGTAGAATGGGCAAAGCTGTGTCAGTCAATAGAATCAACTGGCCACAGAGGTTTAGCCAGAGAAGAATATTTGTAAAGAAAACAGCTAGACTTTGGTTTATAAAGGTGAACCAGTTCTTCATGAAGAAGACTTTCAATATCAAATTAGTAACTCCAAGCATCACCCTGATGGTGTTGGAGAAGACCTCAAAGTATTTGAACCTTAGAGAGACATGATGGCCTAGGCAGCATTGCTCAGTGGTTGAGTGTCCTTGGAGATTAGTATTTGATTCTTGGTTAGGGCACATGCCCAGGTTGCAGGCTCAATCCCTAGTGTGGGGTGTGCAGGAGGTAGCTCATCAATGATTTTCTCTCATCACTGATGTCTCTCTCTCTCTCACTCTCTCTCCCTCTTCCTCTCTGAAATCAATAAAAATATGATTTCAAAAAAAGAGAGAGAGACATGATGTAGATAATGGTGGTGAAGATAAAATTGGTTGCAGAATAAGGGTTATGTTTTATGTATGGGAGTGTACAGATTTTTGCAATGGCCCAAGAGATTTCCAAAGAGTTGTTAATATTGAATGTTGGGAAGTAACAACATGGCTGATCTCACATGGAAATTATTTATTCCATAGAAGGGATTCTGCTGATGGGTTTGTGTGGTTTTCTAATAACGGTCTCAGAGAGAACACACTTTCCTTTCCCATGTATCCCTTCACTCCTCAGCATATGAGACCATCATCACCACCCTAGTGTGTGAAATCTGCTGCTTTGGCAGCTCTCCACTTACCCTGAGTTTCATTTAAAAGAATAAAGAAAAGTACATTCTTAGCCTTCACTGTTGGGAAAAATCTCCTTATTCAGCAAAAGATAATGTAAGGTTGCCCCATTAACTCAGCCTTGCAGAAAACATTCTTGTCAGTTGGCATGAGCTTTGTTCCTTTCACCTCAGGCAGGTGGTAAAGGCATTTTGCAAAGGAGGATTCCAAATTAGGTTAAGCACCAAAATAGGGATATGGCCTGGCTCACCCTGGTGAGGAGAGATTGGACTGCTGAAGTATATCCAAGTTCACCTCTTAGAGCCATGTTGCAGTGCAGCTCTTGGGAGGATAAAAATAGAGAGAATGGTTGACTGTGCTGCCTTTTAAAACTTCTTTATGTTGGCCTTGCTCTGCAAATGATTACCTGCCTTATTCTAGCCAGACATCACTCTCTCTGGGCTAACTTGATGTCACTTCCTTATCAAAGCATTGGTTATCCCCAGGCATGAGAACATTAACAAGGTCTTATAGAACATTGAAACTTTCATAAGACATACAAAAATGATATTCAAATGGTGAAATATAAAATCCCAAAATATGTGTGTATAAATATAATACTCACACACACACAAATAGCTAAGATTAAATACACCCAAATTAAGTTTCGTGTTAGCTATTTTCTTAACTTTTCAGGAATTTATTTTTTCAGTCAGTGTTCTTCTTAAGCAGAATCACTCAAATCATGGCAAATGACTGTAGGTTATTTTCACAGATATATATTATTCTGCTACGTTATTGCACAACAAATTTTATTACTGTTCTCTTTATGAGAATTTGTGTGTGTGGTTTCCCCCAAGATTTTTGCTCTTATAAATGGTGGTGCTATAAACATTCTGTTGTATGTCTTCAGGTGAATATGAGCAAATGTTTTCTCCTGGGTGTGTACAAAGTAGTCATATTGCTGGGGTTATAAGTTAAATGAATGCTCAATTTTGTGATACTATTAAACCATGTTCAAAAGTGGTTGTGCCAATTTACAGTATACTCTTAGCAGCAGTGTTTAAAAATACCCTATAGATCTTTAAAAAATTTGGTAATATAGACATTATTTTTTTTGCCAGTTAAATGGCACTAAATATAAACATATCGGGTTATTACATTACTCTCATTATTTTGAGCCCCTATATACTTTATGACTACACATGTTTCCTCACATTTTTAATGGGTATGACAAGTTGTCTTTCTGTCTAGTGCCATTTCTTAGTAAATTTAGTCTGAGTAAAGAAAAGCTAGAAATTCATTTTTATTTCCTTTGGGTTTCCCCAAATAGTGTCCACAAAAGTCTTGCCAGAAACAGTTTCCTCTATAAAATGAATGGGTTCTGCAACTTCCTGTGTCTCATTAATTGGAAAGCCTACAGGAAGAGTTAGAGTTCATATGAAGCTATGTTGGATACAAAGCAAGACTAAGTACATGCTACCTATGTTTTGCTTCTAAGGAACTTGAACTCTTAAACAAACATCTTGATTTAAGCCCACTCTATTTTTCCTACCACTTGCCAATTTATTTTTTACTTCCAGATTTTGTTTTATTATGGTCAAAGCAGAGGTGTAGCTTAATTTTCACTTATAACTCTCAAAAAAATTGAGATATATTAATGCATATTTAACATATTAATAATAATTTTATTTATAAAAATGAGGAAATATTAACCTAACATATTAAAAGTGATAATCTCTACAGTCAGACTTGTCAACTGCCCATTGGACTTTGTGTTTCTCAGAGGCAGCCTCTGTCTGAACACTTTTCGTCTTTCCATATTACAGTGACTGAAGATGTACACAACATTCAAGATTCCTGAGTTATTCTTCCAGACTTTTTAGTATCTAACTTCAAAGCTATTCAGAAGGAGAGATTTGTGGATTACCCAGCTTTAAAGCATACCTGAGATTATTTAACATCATTAAACAGAGCAATCTAGGAGACAAAGACCCAGGCTAAAGTCAAAGCAGTTTTAAAGACATCATACACCATTGCCTTTCTATTATTTTTTCCTCTCAATTTACTAAAGCCTCTCACCCACTCAAACACATCTCAGAAGAGCCTGCTATGGGGTGTGTTGTGTGTACATGTGGGGAGAATGGTGTACTCACAACTCGGCCTTATCATTTCCTCAGATTTCTTTGCTCTATTTTAAATGTTCCTTAATATATTTACCTCCATTACATTGACTAAGCATATGAATTCGTCTTTGAACTAATAGTCTATTTCCACAAGTCATACAATGAGGTACATCTGTCACAACATCTGACAAATATCCAAAGACAAGGATATGACCTAACAAATTTCCTAATTTTTCTCATATTTTAACACTTATCTCTCTTTAGTTCAGCAGCATTTGTCAACCTGCTCTACCCATGACAACCCTTATTGTAATGTTCTCATTCTTATCCACAACTAAATTTACAGTTTGGGCTATTATAAATTTTATTTTATTGAGAAATATTACTTCAAGAGACTGAAGCCCAATGAACTCCCAAAAACAAGACTCTCAGAAGGAAAGGTACTCATTTTCTTTACAAACTAGAGAAGATGAGAATACACACACACACACATACTAGGGGCTTGGTGCATGAAATTCCTGCACTGGGGGAGGGGGGTCCTCAGCCCAGCCTGCCCTCTCTCACATATAGGGAGTCCTCAGGGGGTGTCCTTCTGACAGCTTAGGCCCCCTCCCTGATCCTCTTGGGGAGTGAGCCTAAGCTGCAGTCTGGCCTCTTTGTGAGAGGCAACCAGGTTAATCAGAGGAAGCCACCAGCCCCATCACCCCACTGCTGCAGCCACTGCCAGTCACCACAGCCACCAAGATGTTTTCATCAACACAGACTCCAGTCCCTTCACCATGAAGAAATGACAACTTTCTTTAGGCATTTTCGAGATGTGTTTTTCATGGAATTTCTTTCTTTCTTTTTTATTCTCACCTGAGGATATGTTTCCATTGATTTTTAGAGAATGTGGAAGAGAAGGGAAAGACAGAGAGAAACATCAAAGTGAGAAGAACACTTTGAGTGGTTGCCTCCTGCATATACCCTGATCTGGGCCCCAGCCAGGGAGAAGCCTGCAACCTAGGTACATGCCCTTGGTCAAAATCGAACCCACACCATACAGTCAGCAGGCTGATGCACTGAGCCAAACTGGCTAGGGCAGGATATGACATTTCTTAGCCCTCTAGCAGTGGACCTTCATTTTTTTTCTACAGGAATGTGGTGAAAAAACCCTAGATGCCTTTTTAGATTCTTATTACCCAAGTTACTAAGAAAATTACCAGTGGCATACAGGGAGCTTCACCAATGAGTGGTAAGAAATGGTGTTTCCTCTGTAGTACACTCCCATCACCAGCTCCACCCCTACCCCTCCAATCCCATCTCAACCCCTGCCCAGGCCTATAACCTCTGGCCAAGGCTTCAGGCCTGGACAGGGGACCCCCAAACCCCTACTATCACTGGCTTCCCAGAGCCCAGTCCTCTGCGATCACTGGCTCTGATTCTGTCCCCTGCCATTGCTACCTCTGCCCTTGCCCCACAGGCAGCCTCTGGCCAAGGCTGCAGGCCTGGGCAGGGGACCCAAATACCACTGCATTGCCAGCTCCGCCAGTGCCCATATCCCTGTGATCACAGGCTCTGCCCCTGTCCCTCTGATCACTGGCTCTATGGAGCCCAGGCCCCTGCAATCTCTGGCCTTGCCCCTGTCCAGGCCTGAGGCCTCTGGCCCAGGTCTTGTGCCTGGGTAGGGTACCCTCATACTCCTCTGATCACCAGCTCTGACCTTGCCCATGCCTGAGGCCTCTGATGAAGGCCTCTGGCCTGGGAAAGGGACCCCCAGCCCACTATGATCACCTGTTCTGGCCCTCGGGCCCTCACCTCTCCCGCAACCTGCCTGGCTAACAGGCCTGACCACTTCAGTGGTGGGGCTGAGC
>PVJC01054255.1:0-10559 GCA_004026665.1 Murina feae | reverse complement strand
GGGGGGGCAATGGGTGGGTAAGGACACATATGTAATACCTTAATCAATAAAGAACAAAAAGAATATATTGTCTAATTCCATTTCTATAAAACTTTAGAAAATACAAATAAATATATGCTGACAGAAAGTAGATCAGCAGTTGCTTAAGTGTGGGGGCAGGAAAGGATGATAGAAAGAAATTAAAAAGGGGCATAGGAGACTTGAGGGTGGTGGATATACTCATTTTATTGCATTGATGGTTTCTAGGGAGTATGTATATGTTCAATGTATCAAATGGTAGACTTTATGCATCAATAACACACTTTAAGTATGCTCTATATACTGTATGTCAATTATATCTCAATAAAGCTATCTTAAAAATCCCAACCAATTATATATGAAGTCAGGGCCCAGAGCATGAATTCATATACCTTGAAAGGAACTGTGGGCTGCAAGGCTGCAGTGGGGACGGGGTGGGTCTCAGCCCATCCTCTGCGCCTTCTCCCCAGCGCCCAGTCTCCTGTCTGCTGGCATTCCTACTCCCACCACTCCCACAGGCTGACAGCACTGGCCCTGCTTGCACCCACTGATGGTGTGGAGCCATTGGGGCTGGCATCAGCAGTGAGTGTGAGCAGGGCCAATGCCAGCAGCAGGTGCGAGTGCCAGGCAGGACTGTGGTGTGCGGGAACAAAGAATTTTCAGTAACCACCAGAGGGTTGCCCTGATGACAGCGACCGGTACCCTGCTTTGGCCCGGTGCCCCCACTCACCTGCTCCACCATCCCTCCACAGTCAATACTGCCATATTCTGCACATGCCCACTGATGGTTAGTGCACATCATAGCGACCAGTTGCTCGGTTGTTCCACTGTTCAGTTTATTTGCATATTAGGGTTTTATATATATAGATGTATTCATCCTTCACACATTTTAGTCTCTGAATTTTACTAGTAGATATTATAAAGGACAAGGAGGCAGACCCAGATGCCTGTGACTCCAAAGGCTGTGCTTTGACTGAGTCACATACTTTTTGCTATCAACAGTGTTGGGACTTGAATTCATGCTTTTCGGTTCCTAACACAGTTTTGTTTCTATTCACATTCCATCTCTTTCATGGTCAGACTAAATTTCAATCATATAAATCACACACACATGGACAACTTGAATATTCAGATTTAAACCAATTGAACCTGTTTTCTCCTTAACTACCACTCTGCTCTTCACTCATTTTGCTCTCAAGAGGCACAACTCACGTATTTGAGTATTAGATACATTACTTTAAATTAAGGGACTTACAGGAGGGAACTCAAGAAGAGAGACAATGATAAGGAAAGTTGTGTAGGACACATGACGATAAAATGCCTCCCAATGACAAAGTCACTGTTGAGAATGATAGCAGTCATTTTTGTTTTCTTTATTCATGTTTTTGTCTTCCTGCTTCATAAGCACTATCCCTTCATGGAAAAGCACTAATACCCATGCAGTCCTTCCAGATACCACTAGAAAGGGCTGGGCTCCCAGGGATGCCTCTGACCTAAGAAGGACCCTCCCAACAAAGTGGGGGTGGGAGCCCAGAGCTGCACTGGCCTTTGCAGCCCTCCTGCAGGCCTCTCCCTTCTTCATAGCATGGTGGGCAAGGAATCTGGTTGCCATGGTAACTTCTAGCTGCCATTTCAAGCTAGCAGGAGCATTCCCTAAGACTCCTCTCCATCTGTGTGTGCTTGGCAATTTCCTTGCCTTGGTGAAGTAGGTGGATAACTTTTTCCAGGGATCTCCCCTAGCTCATCACTGGTATAAATGGGCAAAGGAACTGTGTTATCATGGCAGCAACTCCTCTAGTTCTTCCAGTCAAAGAAAGTCTGGCTCAAGGGATCGGCCTGGTGCTTCCAATGGCAAAGTCAGCAAGGAATGCATTATCTTAATGGTTTCAATACAGTCTTTCCAAGAGAAGGATTGACATTGTGGGGTGGCTACCGGGGGATGGGTAGGGAGTTTGACTGAAGCATCCTATTCCCAGGGACCTCACTGCCATGGTCACCTCCTCAGTGGCATGAACTCAGGAAAGTCTCTCACCAGTTAAGCCCCAATGTCCCCTTTCCAGTCTGTTCTTGCTCCTCTCTGTTCCCTTTCCTCTTTTTCACAAGCTGCAGGGATTCTGCTGGTTTTTCCTCTCCAAGGGATAATTCTGTGATTATCCCTTTCCCTGCTCAAGACCGGTTTCAGGGTAGGATGCTGTCTGTGTCTATGTTTACCTTCCCTCACTGCCTACCAGGATTCCACACACATAAAAAAATTCCCTTTAGAAAAAAGGCAGGTATTGTATGTAAGATAATAGGGATAGAGGGGGACTATAAGAAAAACAATCATGGGAAAGTCAAACTAATTTTGTGTGTTGTAACTGTATTCATCCATGTGAGGGCACCCTTTTCCTTCAGCCCTCAGATTATTTTCTTATTTCTGGACTTGGAGCCTTTGATGGGAACAAAGGTGGCTTTGGTGTTCAAACACCTGGATTTGGATTCTGTTTCAGGCTATTCCTATTAACTGAGAAATCACAGGCGAGTCACATACCCTTTTTGGTTGTCCATTTTCTTCTCTGCAGAAGAAAAGAGTAAAGTCTTCCTTGCAGGATTGTGAGAATCGAGGGAGATAACAAGGATGAAAGTACATTGCCAGTACTCAGGCACTTTACAAATCTTGATAATTTTGATAATTTTCACTCTCATGGAATATTCTTAACTGGTTCATTCATTCAATTATTCATTCAACGAATGAATTATGGAGCTCATTGTAATGAGCTCCTTTAAGGCAGATCACACAACCTACAGGAGGGTCATTTTCCTCATCTGTGCAATGAGATAACCACTGTCTCAAACTATGATTTTGAAGATTAAATGGGGTTCTGACAGGCAGCACTGTTGCTCAACTAATACTATTTATACTATTTATACTATTTATTGCTATCGGCTGCCTACCACCTCGTCTTCTAGGTTTCTCCTTGGAAGTCTTGAGTCATGGAGCTGTGACTCACATCTTCCTCTTTCTGATCTCTACCACTTTTAAAGGCTGAGAATTAGCAAAGAAGGGAGGGACCGCCAAGTCCCCTCTCAGATAGGGACTATGTCCCGGACCAGGGTTGTTTGAAATGACAAGAGGCTGCCATTCTTCTCAATCCCCTTTACACTTGGACCTGAATTTGAAATATGCAGATACTGTTTTGGGGAAACTTTCTTCTGGTTTTCTCTTCTTCCCCACTTTGAGCCTTTCTGTCTACACTGACTAAGGGTCAGTATCCTTGGGATTCTTGGCCAGGCCTGCCCTTCCTCAAGAGGTACCACCAGCTCTCTGACCTTCTCTGGGTCCTTTCTTTCTCTAAGCTCACCTGACCCACTGTCAGCTCTTCCTTTCAAGTATAACTCAGTGTTCAGCAGTCTAATCAATAATTTATAGATAAAGCATTAAAGAGTAATGAACACTCAAAACACTGCCCCTCCCAGAAAATATATTTGCAGTTCAACTGGGGCTTTCAAAGGCTTCACTCCTAACCCTTTTGTAAAAGCTTTCATATCTACATCAGCCTGCAGGGACTGAGCCGCCCCTCCCTGAGTCACCACTAAACTTAGAGCATTTCAGATTTAACTGTGCTTTAATTATTTCTTGTACTAGTCTGTTCTCCCCAATGAGATTTCTCAAGGGCAGGGAATTTTTTTATACTTCTTGATATACCACTGACCAAGCAGTGTTGGGCATAGATTCTCAGAAAAAAAAATTACAATTGATTTATAATGGTGGGAATTTCCTCTATGTCTTCTAACACATTGAGTTATTTTTGGAAAGTTGAATTCAAACAACTATTTGGGGAGGGGGGAGGTTGTCTCTATATCCTTCTTCCTAAACAGCCACCAGGATGATTCTACTTAAATGAGAATACCATTTCAAGAGAGCTCTTGTGGTGGCTTTGTATAAATTTCTATCCGTAGAGGCAGATATGGACCTGCAAATATACTTATTCAAACTATATAATTATTTCTGATAAACCTCTAGATAGCTTAGTTCCAGGAAGTCCAAGTTTAAAATAGGTCCTATTAAGGGAAGTGATGTGTAATGGAATTGCATCTTTCTTATTGATTAGATATATTTAAGACATGCTTTTTGTTCAAAACCAAAGGACAGAAATATAAGAAAATGATACTCTAAAATAGTTAAGTCAGAGAAATATAGCAGGTAAAGGAAAAAGAAATGTTAAAATGAGCCAGACCATCTCAGTGTGTAAAGAAGTTTTTCCCCCTCACTCTTAGCACTGGGAAGGAGAGAGCTCCTCAGACATAAAGCCCCTCCAGAAAAAGACTGCCGGCCTTTGGTTCCCTGGGTATAAATTAAGGAAATGTTAATAATGTTACACCAGGTGCTATCAACTGTCACAGGATATGTAAGTATATAGCTGTTCTCAAACACTCAATGCATCAGATTCTTTTTTTCTGGGGGTAAGTTTAAATTCCCTTTAAAAAGCAGTGCATCAGTTCTTAAGGGCCAAAGTAACCATGTTTTGTAAAGCCAGGGAGACTGGCTTTCCTCTGAGGGCTGTTTCCACAATTGAGTTATGCTTAGTCACATCAAAGAATGAAAACAAGGTAAGGAGGATCCCAGGGTTAGTGCTCCTTCCAGGAAATTGCTAGGAAAAAAGCAGATACTTTGGGTTATCACATGGGGACAGGAACTTGGAAAGGTAGAGATGTGGCCCCTGGTCCCATATTCTGAAGGTGTGGTGGTAGCACATGAAGTGGGTACCATGGTCCGTCACTCAGATCCCCAAATCCCCCGCAGGACTGAGCCTGTTCTCCAGGAGTGTTGGCTGTTAAAAGCTCAGGACTGAGCCCTTCCCGGGCGATCGCCAACAGCTTAAGAAAACTGCCTCACTCAAGGCCAGGCTCTCTCTCTCTGGGTGAAGGTACATCCATCTCCTTGTTGGCAGGAATCCAGACCCGACCCCTTTTCAGGCTATGAAGGGCCATGCAGCTCTGCTGCTCCTGGCATGAGCATGGCTGAAGCCTGCATTAAGACTGAACTACAGTTCGATCTGCTGTCCCTCTTCCTTCCCTCCATGATGAGTGTTGATCCCAAGAGCACTCCCCACAAACTTCCTTACACAAATTTCCATGTAGAGCACTCGAACTAAGAACACTTACAAGTTTTTGAACTAGGATTGGGACTTTTCTGCCAGGGAAGTTTACCTGGGGTCATACAAACTTAGGATCTTAAAACTTGACAGGGCAACTAATTGACAGAGGAGGAACTTAGACCCAGAGAGATGAAAGGACTGAGGCCACACAATAGATACCACAGTATGGCCAGTTCTGGAACTCAGCAGAGATGACTCCCAAACCAGGGTTCTTATCCACGTGGTGTGGTCACCCTGATGAGAGGGACATGGCTGATTGGCAATTGACTTGTTCCCTTCAGAAGAGAGTGATGAGAGATACTGAATCCACAAAGGGCCTGTTCATTCCTGGGAAAGTGTTCATATTTGTGTGGAGGAGGGGCTGCAAGAAGATGTGCTACTTTTATTGCTGCTGACCTTCTTCTCCCTTTTTTCTTTTGATGCTGAGGGGGCTGTGCTATGAAATAGGTAAAGACTGTCACAGAGCCCTAACCAGTTTGGCTCAGTGGATAGAGCGTCGGCCTGTGGACTCAAGTGTCCCAGGTTCGATTCTGGTCAAGGGCACGTACCCTGGTTGCAGGCACATCCCCAGTGGAGAGTGTGCAGGAGGCAGCTGATTGATGTTTCTTACTCATCGATGTTTCCAACTCTCTATCTTTCTCCCTTCCTCTCTGTAAAAAATCAATAAAATATATTTTTAAAAAAAGACTGTCACAGAGATCACAGAGATCAATGAGGAGCTAAAGAACTCCCCAAGCTTCAATGGCTCAGCTGGCCCACAGTAACAGTCTTGGCAAGGAGGCTGCTGCCAGCCCCACAACAGCGAAAGGATCCTGAGCCCAGGCAATCGCAGTTAGCATGTGTACAGAGCATTCCAATGGCGACACTCTTGTTTAGTGATCATTCTTACAAATGCTTTATAGGCACCGATTCATTTCCCCAGATATTACTCACCATATTGCTGCCTTCTTTTAGTGAATGAGTCTGAATTCTTCCACTTTGGGAGGGAGGGTCCACCTGTGGTGTATATTGTTGCTTTCCTTTCAGGCAAAATCCCCTCTTCCTGTGTCCTAACACAACGTTCGTGGGTGGGGTTGACTCCAGACCACCTCAACCTCAGCCAAAGTGGGAGGAGGTTCTGAATGACCTACACCAATCGGTATAATCTCATTCCTGTTGCCATGGTGACTGGTTTGGAGATTACTTCCTTTCTATTTCTAAACCTACTAGAGGCCCGGTGCACAAAAATTTGTGCACTCAAGGGGGGAGGGGTCCCTATGCCTGGCCTGTGCTCTCAAGGGATGTCCACCTGCTGGCTTAGGCCCGCTCCCCAGGCAATCGGGCCTAAGATGGCAGTCAGACATCCCTCTGGTAGCCCAGGAGCCCTCAGAAGATGTCCACTTGCCTGTAGGGAGCACTGCTGAGGAGGCAGGAGAGGCTCCCACAACCACCGCTATACTGGCAGCCATCAGCCCGGCTTGTGACTGAGCAGAGCTCCCCCTGTGGGAGTGCCCTGACCACCAGGGGAAGCTCCTGCATTGAGCATCTGCCCCTTGGTGGTGTGTGTCATAGTGACTAGTCATTCCCAGTCATTCTGCTGTTAGGGTCAATTTGCATTTTACCCTTTTATTATATAGGATGGCAGTCAGGCCCTGACATTGTCCTAGTCTCAGTGATTAGTTCCAAAAGGTATGAGAATGAGAACTAAATTGGGTCAGTTAGAGTGGAAGACTTTTGGTGGTTGGAGAACTAAAAGTTCCTTCTCTTCCAAAATGGTGTGATGTGGAAATTAGAGGCTTGAGGATGAAGTCAACACACACAAGAAGGCAGGGGAGAGACAACCATTAGGATTGTGACAGAGTTCTGACAAACAGCAAGTGGATTTCACTCTATCTCTGGAGTTTTCAATGACACATGCAATATATATACATAATTTCCTCTACAGTTTGAATTGGGTTTTCTGTTTCTTGCAATCAAACACATGTCCCTTGATATGCTTCCTGTAGAGGCTCATTCTGTACACAGGCCCTTCTACTATGCAATCCTAATCTGGACCTTCATAAGGAAGACAAGTTTCAAATGGAAAATAAAACCCTTGCCAAGAGAAAGTCAAAAGACTAGCTCAAAGCGTCTCCGTCAATGAATTTTACCCAATACTTTTAGCTCAGCTTAACTTGGTACTCAAGGCCTCGAGTTGTAGGTTATGTGTATTGTTGGCCTGTCTAAATAGTGAGCTTTTCTAAGTAGTTTGTAGTATCTGTAACTAGGATGTAATCCTTCAGTGCTGAATAAAATGTTTTGCATCACATAAGTGCTCAGAAAATGAGAGTTGAACTCAAGTAAATTCAGCTTTTGTCACTGTAATCAGTACAACTTTTAGAAATTGGGGAGAAAGGACACTCCCACTGTCAAGTTTTAGAATAGAAAGTAATTGTCCTTGGCCAGACTCCTCCCCTTTTAAATTACCAGCAACTCCCACGGAGCAGGCAGTCAAATATTGGTTGAGGAATTTGCTTTGACTTTGTAACCACAGACTGAACCCATCCCTTATCAATTTTGAACAATTCTACTTTTCCATGTCTTCAAACTTCTGTTTATACCTGAACCTTTTTTCCCTCTTAATGTATCTTTCTTACAAACTAATTCTCAGCCAATAACTTTGAGGCAATAGTGACAAAAAGAAAAGAAAAGAGTGACCCTCCTTTGTATTTCTACCATCAAATCTTTACACCTCTTTCCATCTACACTCATTTATTCATCTATGTAGCAGATATTTATTGAACATTTACAATAGCCAAGCCCAGTGGATTCAGAGGCAAAAACTACAAATGTATATTCTAAAGGGAAAGTGGGTACAAATAATTGAACAAATGATAAATACATGTTCAATTAGTGATTATGTACTATGGGATAGGGACCAGATAGGGAAAGAGGGGTGTGTGTGTGTGTGGGGGGGATTATCTGGGGTAGTCAAGGAATGTCTTTTTGAAGAACTAATATTTAAACAGGGGTCTGAATAATAAAGAAAATCCATATTAAGATTTGTGACAAGAACAACCTGGCAGATGGAATAGCAAGTATAAAGACTCCGAGGTGGAACACATGTGGGTTGGTGTAGGAAGAGCAATGTGACTGGAGTACAGTGTGGTTCTCTCTCCAAAGTCTCAAACCTGCCCATTTAACTCTACCCCTACTGTCACTAGCCCTTCAGTTTTCACATCTGTTTCTATCTTGTTTCTCCAGCCTTTGAAAATGTGTCCTTCATAAGACAAACAAAATGATCTCGAAAAAATATGGTAACAAAGATAGCAAGAATTCCTGTTTAAAGTTTTTAAATACCTTTTAATTTGGCTTTGAAATTGTAGTAAGATGTACACACATAAAATTTACCACTTTAATCAATTTGAAGTGTAAAACTCAGAGGCATTAAATGTATTTACATTATTGTGTAACCATCACCACTATCTACTTCAGAATTTTTCATAATCCCAAACTAAATTTCTGTACCCATTAAACAATAACTCTTGATTTTCCTCTTCCCCACAGCCTCTGGTAACCACTATTGTACTTTCTATGTCTATGAATTTGATTATTCTAGGTACTTTACATAATTGGAATCATACAATATTTGTGTATGTTTCCAAGTTCATCCATGTTGTAGCATCTAGAATAATTTCATTTTTTAAGATGAATAATATAGTACAGTTTATTGTCCATGTATATGTTGGATATTTGGGCTGTTTCCATATTTTGGCTATTATGAGTAATGTTAGAATGTTGGTAAACAAATATTTATTTGAGCCCTTGCTTTGTTCTTTGGGGTATATACTTATGAGTGAAATGCTGAGTCATATGGTAATTCTATGTTTAATTTTTTGAGGAACTGCCATACTGTTTTCCATAATGACTGTACCGATTTATATTCCCACTAGCAATGTACAAGGATTTCAATTTTTCCATATGCTTGCCAAGACCTGTTTCTTCCTTTCCTTTTTTTTCCTTTTTAAATAATAGCCATCCTATTGAGTGTAAAGTAGTATCTCATTGTGGTTTTCATTTGCATTTTCATAATAATTATTGATTTTGAGCATCCTTTTATGTGCTTATTTGTATATCTTCTTTGGAGAAATGTCTACTCAAGTCCTTTGCCCATTTTTTGAATTTGGTTGTTTTGTTGTTACTGAGCTAAAGTTTTTTATATACTCTAGATATTAATCTCATCAGATACATAATTTATAAATATTTTTCCATTCTGTAGGTTGCTTTTTCATTCTCCTGATAGTGTTATTTGATGCACAAAATTTTTATTTTGGTAAAATCCAATTTATCTACTTTTTTTTGTCACCTATGCTTTTGGTGCCATATCCCAATATGACATGAACAGAAATTATATGTCATATTGTTCTATAAAAATGTTTTTAAAAATTAACTATACACATTCACCTTTTTTGTATTTCTTATGATTTTTAATAGAATAATCTAGCATATACCCTATGATTTATTTAATAAATCCTTCAAGTATATACCCAAAAGTGGAATTGGTAGAGTTAAATAAAAACCACTGCTTCCTCATTCCAGTTCAGTACACAGTGGGTCATATGGTAGATCTATTTTTGACTTTTTGAGGAACTTCCATATCATTTTCCATAGTGCCTGAACCAATGTGCATTCCCACCAAGAGTGCACAAGTGTTCCCTTTTCTCCACATCCTCACCAACACTTTCCCCCCCCTTACATAGTATTTCTTTTATTTATAGAATACTTTTTAAAAACTTTAAAATTGTTTGACTCTAAGCTATGTTTATTTTTAATATCAATACTAGTAATGTCAGAATATTATCTTCTGCCTTCCATAACGTTACCAGCCATGAATTAGCACTTGAATAGCTAGAGAACATTCTACCTAGACTGAAAAAGCCCAGCCTCTCAGGGTCTTCTTCACAGATGTTGACCCAGGTTTTGGCCAATTTCTAAATAGTCCTCAAAAAGATATAACAAACTTTTAAATTAAAAGGTGAATAAGGTCATATTTGATCCCGAGCTTTGCTTATAGCAGTCTCCCCCATTATCTGCCCCCTTTTCCACCTCCTTGGAGGTCCCTGCATCTATGGTATTTCCCAAGTCAGTTTGCAGACTAAGGCGCACTAGCTAAAAATCCACATCCACACCCAGAAGACAAGGAAGTGAAGATAGGAAGGAAGGAAGGAGACAATGAAGAACAGGGAAAAAGGAGGAGAAAAGGCAGAAGGAAATAAAAAGATGGTTGAAAATACTCTGAAATGCCTTTGTTCACTTGTCTTAGTCTGTAAAAACTTCCCAAGAACAAGGATCTATTCTGTCTTTTCATCTCCCTTTGTAGAGAATCTACTCTATAAAAGCGAAATATTAAAATTAACCGTTTCTCCGAGACAGGGTAAGCCACGC
>PVJC01054254.1:0-10559 GCA_004026665.1 Murina feae | reverse complement strand
GGGCAGGTGTGGCCCCTGCAGGTCCCTGGCGTCTGTGCGGCCACAGGGAAGGGCTGGTGACTGCCACAGCCCACAGCGCCCACCCGAGGGGACAGCGCGTACCTTTCAGGCGGTCTTCTTCGGTGATGATTTTGAAAACGTGCTTTGTCTCCTGCAGGAGGATCCCTGTGACACCCACATAGGAGGGGCACTTGGACTTTGTGACTGTAAAGGAGAAGCGGTTCCAGCTCAGGCCTTGCCCAGCGGGGAAGGAACCCGGGAGCCGGGACTGACTGGCCCAAGGACCCAGCTTCCCCGCCCTTTGCCTGCGACTCTGCAATGGTCGACAAGGTGTCCTGTGGGGCCCGCAGGCCAGGGTGTGAGCAGGATTCGGGAGCCAGGTCACACGTGTCCCACACCCTCCAGGCGGCAGTCAGGCCGTGCGGCAAGGGCAGAGACCACCTAGAGGGTGTCTCTCCGCCCAGTGCCGACCTGGGGACATCCGGGGCAGGACACTCTGACACTCTGACCCCGCAGTGCTGCCCGGTGCCACCTGCTCTCTGGCCCTTACCTGAGACAATGGCGCCATGGAGGTCCGCCTTCAACAGCTTGGCCTGGATCGTCTGGGGCTGCCTGCAGGGCAGACAGGAGCCTCAGTCTGCGCACCACAGAGCTGGGAAGCAGGCTCCTAGGCCACATCTACAGCCGTCAGGGTCAGGGTCCGAGAGGCAGGGGTTCCCCCAAAGGGTAAGGCTTCAGAAACTCAACTCACGTGTCTGGCCTGAGGCCATTGCACAGGTCCCGGATGTACTGCTTCCAGAGCTCGTGCAGGGGGAGAAAGAGGTCGTATCTGCGGGCAGTAAGGGTGGAAGCGTGTTGACACTGTCCAAGCACAGTGCTTGGCTTCCCGCCAAGGACACCTGGGCCACCGCTCCGCTCGCCTGCTCTCACCCCTCGACCCTGTCTCCCCGATGGTGGGCCCACTGAGGCCATGTTCCTGCTCGAGAGACGAGGAAGGTGTGGCTTCCTGGCCTGTCCCCCCCCCCCCCCCGCGCGGGAGGCAGCTGTGACAGCTGGAGCGCAGGCAGCCACCCGAGACCACGAGGCAATGCCTAGAGCTGCAGGGGCAGCCGGACACCCCGGGCCACGCTGCCTGGGCCCGAGGCGGTGCACCCGCCTGCACGGCAGCCAGCTCATGCGCACTTGGACTTCTCCTCCCGAGAGAAAGCCACTCCAGGCTGCTGACGCCTGCGCTCTGAGGCCTGCATGTCAGGACGCTGAGCTGCTGGCTGTCACGCAGGACCCGGGGAAGGTGACAGGTCTGCCTGGCAGGGGAGGGTGCGGAGGAGAGGACCCCGAGGCTCTCCTTGGGGCCACCACCACACATCCTGGGGCCTCGTGGGGAGGCCTTTCTTTGGAGCTGTGAGTTAGACATCGGAGAACCTCGGCTCAAACCTGAAGAGGGGCCCTGACCGGTTTGGCTCAGTGGATAGAGCGTCGGCCTACGGACTCAAGGGTCCCAGGTTCGATTCCGGTCAAGGGCATGGACCTTGGTTGCGGGCACATACCCAGTGGGGGGTGTGCAAGAGGCAGCTGATCAATGTTTCTTTCTCATCGATGTTTCTAACTCTGTATCCCTCTCCGTAAAAAATCAATAAAATATATTAAAAAAAAACAAACAAAACCTGATGAGGGCCGTAGCGGTGGGGATGCCACGAGGCCCCCCCCCCCAGGGCAGACAGCTGCCCCCCTGCCCCAAACCCAGCTGCTTTCTCGTGAGGCCATGCACAGGGTGACAGACTGGCCCGTGGGTGTGGGAGGCTGCTGGCTACAGGCCTGGAAGCGAAAGTCTACAGTCCCCAGGCACCATGCCCAGAGCCGGGCCAAGGAGGGTGGCGGGGCAGGAGGGAGCCCCTCCCATGTCCCTGCGCAGGCTTCCCAACACGCCGGCAGCAACCCCCGTGGGTGACTCTGCCTGTGCCGGTAGAAGCTTAAAGATGCGTATGAAGGAGTCTCAGCTGCTCTTTTCTGAAAGAACTGGAGGACAGCCAGCCTGTTGCCATGGGCAACAGACGCACCAGAGGCCAGCCGCTCACCAGCCTCGCTACCAAAAGCCAAACCCAAACCCAATGCTCCCTCAAGTGATGCGCCCACAGTTGGTGAAGGAAGGCTGCCCCCTGGTGGCAGGAGCGGGAGGCTCCCCCAGCCAGGAAGGCCGGCAGGAAGGCCTGTAGGTACCTCTGCTGCTCGGGCTTAATGTCGAAGAGCCGCAGCGCCCTCCTCTGCCGCGCCGACAGGCCCCTGGCCCGCCTCCTGCGCTCCTTGGCCCTCGGGCGGGTGAAGTACTCCAGCACCACGGCCTTGCGCTGCAGCTGGTCCTCGCGGGCGCACTGGCTCATGTGGGGCGTGCAGCGCCGCAGGAAGGCCTGCAGGAAGGCCTCGGCGCGCTGGGCTCCCGGGCGCTGGTGGGACAGGGGAAGGGGGGACTCACTGCTCTGCGAGGCACAGCCTGCCGGGGCCCTAGTAGGCTCACACCACCTCCCGGGCTGCCTGTCCCCCACCCACCGCTGTCCAGGTGCAAAAGCCACATCCTGACACCAGTCAGGGCCGTCACACGGGACAGCCAGGCCAGACTCCAGCGGCCCACCCTGTCGCTGAGGCCATCCTGGTGATGAGATCACACCTCGGTACGTGGAGGAAAAGGCTCCCTGGTCTTTGGCGGGAGGGGAGGGGGACGGCATTCAGTCCGGGCGGAGCCGAGCTCTGGCCTGAAGGAGAGGCTTCTGGCCCTCAGGAGGCGGCCCAGCCCGCCCGGGAGCTGCCTCTGCTCAGTGCGAGTCGCGTCCTCCTCCGTGGGTTTCCGGCTGTGGGCGCATCGCTTGGAGGAGGAAGCGTCAGGCATCTGGGCACCGCCCCGCCCCCCCTGCGCACTCTGCACAGACAGCAGAGCCTCGTGTGACTGTGCCCGAGCACAGGTGCCAGTGGGCAGAGCAGCTGCCG
This sequence comes from Murina feae, assembly GCA_004026665.1. Taxonomy (NCBI): domain Eukaryota; kingdom Metazoa; phylum Chordata; class Mammalia; order Chiroptera; family Vespertilionidae; genus Murina; species Murina feae. Next base: position 7,580 of record PVJC01054254.1, on the reverse strand, counting down.
TGTGGCATTCTGGACGGGACTCCGAGCATCCCTGCCCTGAAACTGCAGCCGCGGGCTGCCCCCCTCCAACCCCGCCAGCCCGGGCAGCACTGCCTCCTGAGGTCCTGCCTCTGGCAGCCACTTCCTGGACCCTCGCTGTACTGAGCGGCTGTAAGCACCCGGGCTGCTGTGTCCCTGGGGGAGATGTGACATGCACACCCTCCAAGTTGCTCAGAGACGGGCTGACTGTCTTGAACCCCTACGCGGTCCTCCATGGAGAAGCTAAATAAAGACCCATCAGCCTCAAAAATCTTGATTTCCGGTATCTCTCTCCTCATGAGGGAGCTTCTGCCAAGTGAGCAAATCACAGAAGAATCCATAAATCTCACAACAGGGCTCTCTCTGCCAGGGACCAGGTCAAATGCCAGCGGCCACCAGGACAGGTTTCGGGTGGACACAGCTGTGTCCCCACACAATGGGAGATGACAGGATGGGGAAGGAGGGTCGCATGGGGGCCAGCCGTCAGAACAACAGGCCCTGCTGGAGCCCCATGGACTGGGGAGACGAAGGGGGGGCAGAAAGGCTTTGAGGCCCCCGAGCATTTGTGTCACCCCCGTCGCTCCCCGACTCCCTGCCAAGCACCTACCTGGACATCCAGCTCCTTTGCCTCTTTCTGGGAGAGGGGTTGGTAGATTACACCTGGGGATGGGAAAACGGACACGGAATGACTCCTGCTTGGCGAAAGGCCCGGGCGTCTTCTACTCTGGACAGAGCAATGCTCATTCAGGGACAGGGGGCGGGCGGCACAGGGCACAGCTGCAAAGCTGTCATGGGATCGCCCTACCCACAGATCATGTCCATCACAGAAACCCCAAGGCCGGCTTCAAAAGGTGCTTCTCGGACATGCCCGTGCGGAGGAACCTCTGGGACTTATCCGCATATAGACACTCAGGCCCCAGGCCAGATCCTGCATTTCTAGCAAGTTCTCAGGGGGAGCTGCAGGCCAGCAGACCACACTGGGAGCTGCACTGGTTTAAAACGCTGTGGACGGAAAGAGGCTATAGACACCCCCTGACAAGCTCAGAGGAGGCCTGTGCGGTGGCCCAACCAACGCAGAGACCTACAGTGACCACACAGGAGGGTCTGAAATGAAATCTTTTAAACTAAAAGCAGCTCATGGCGGGCAGTCATGTGCTAGGCTAGAACCTTCCCTGAAAAAAGTCCATCTTTACCTTATTCGGGCCTGTCTACAGTCTTTTTGCATCCACGACCACAGACCTTTGGAATGTCAAAGTCAACTCCTTTCTCCAGACCCCACAACGTACAGGAGCCGCACCAGAGCAGAGTCTACAAACCTCCTTATTCTCACTGTAACTGTGTTACTGTTGACTGTTAACTACGCTGTACCCACCTCGGTAAAATAAGTTTTTTTTTGTGTGTGTGTTATCTTTTTTTAAAAAATAAATCTTTATTGTTCAGATTATTACAGATGTTCCTTTTCTTTTTAACCCCCATAGTGCTCCTCCACCTGGTTCCCCCCCACCCCATGCCCTTACCCCCAACACTGTCTTCATCCATAGATGTAAGATTTTTGTCCAGTCTCTTCCCATACTCCTCACTCCCCCTTCCCCCTGAGAGTTGTCCATCCATTCCTTTTCTGTGCCCTTACTTCTATTCTATTCACCAGTGTATTTTGTTCATCAGATATTTCTATTGACTTAATTGTTATATTCACTGGTTGATAGATATGTATTTGTTGTCACTTTGTTGTTCATAATTTTTATTTTTTCGGTAAAGTTTTACTCGTTATCCAACCCCAGAGATCCCCCAACCCTGCTTTGCTCTCTCCCGCCTCCCTAACCGGTCACCAGGGGAGTCCGTGTAGCCCACTTATGCCTCCTCTGTCGATCGTAATGTATCAAATAGGGTGCAAACGGCCATGTTTCGATCCGCCGAGATTTTGCTTCCCGGCAGCTGTCATCAGTTTGGCTCACGTAACTCACAAAAACGCTCTGCAGGTGTGAACATTTCTGCTCAACGTGTAATGAGGGAACTCACTGAAAAGTTACGTGATGCAGGCGGCTGGGGATATTACATTTTGCTTAAAAGATTCTCCGCCATTTGGTGCCTATGAAATTGGACCCTACAACTGATGGTGTCCTAAAGAGATAAAATACAGGTCTTCCTTCAAGCTCAAAATACATATATTCACCAACTTGGCCTCAACTTCTACACACACCCACACTCCTGCTTCTCATTTGTCTGAAGAAAGCCTGTGGCACTGGGGATACTGACAGAGTAAGAATGAGACAGAGCCCTGACCGGTGTGGCTCGGTGGACAGAGCGTCGGCCTGCGGACGGAAGGGTCCCAGGGTCCCGGGTTGGATTCTGATCAAGGGCATGGACCTTGGTTGTGGGCTCATCCCTGGTAGGGAGTGTGCAGGAGGCAGCTGATTGATGTTTCTCTCTCATCGATGTTTCTAGCTCTCTGTCCCTCTCCCTTCCTCTCTGTAAAAAAATCAATAAAATATATATTTAAAAAAATGAGACAGCCTTGAGTCGAGCGCCCAAATATTAGAAGTCTTCCATGCGGAGTCCAGCCCGCTCTCAAATGTAAGATGGGGGAGATAACCCGTTTGTCCAGAGCACCTTGCAAGACCCAAACCCCAGGAATGACAGCTCCACCCGCCCAGGTGCCTAGACTTGGGAGTCCATTCCGTCACGACACACATCTCGCGCCTACGGAGCCCGCAGTGCCCGCCATGCACCTCATTAAAAGTTTCCCGTATTTTATCTCTTTTTCTAATATATTTTTATTGGTTTCAGAGAGGAAGGGAGAGGGAGAGAGAGAGAGAAACACCTGTGATGAGAGAGAATCCTGGATTGGCTGCCTCCTGCACGGGGCCCCGCACTGGGGATCGAGCCAGCCACCCGGGCCTGTGCCCTTGGCCGGGATCGAACCTGGGGCCCTTACAGTCCGCAGGCCGCCGCTCTATCCACTGAGCAACACTGGCCAGGTCCGCACATCGCATCTCATCGTCCCTTCTGCATCTCATCGTGGTCACTACGGCTGCTGTGTGCCCGAGAGCACGGACGCTACCCTGGGTCACACAGGCAGGCCCCTGCAGAGGGGGGCTCGCAACCCCATGCAGAGCCGGTGTCCATGGCGCACACATTCCCCTCGGGCGCAGCTCTCCGCCAACGCGGGGGGATGGGGGGAGGAGGACCCGCCGGGGCCACTGCCCAGCGAGCGCCCGGAGCTCCGCACCGGACTGGGGCGTCCCCTGAGCGCAGGCCCTGGCCGACCCCGCAGCAGCCAGGCCACTGAGCGGTCCCTGAGGGCCGGCCTCCAGCTCGGACGGCACCCCGGGCCTCAGTCTCCCCGAGGGAAGGCGCGGCCATTCCCTCAGCAGCCCCGCTCGCGCGCCGCAGCGGCCCGATCACGCCCCGCGCCCCGCGCCCGGTGCCCGAACCCTGACGCCCGAGCCCGAGGCCCTCGGCCCACTCACTCCGCATCCCGGAGCCGCTTCCGGCGCGCGCGGATGACGTCTCCATCGGGCGCCGCTCGCGTTGTCCCTCCCGCCGCCTCCTTCCGGGGCCCCTGTCGTCGGCGCCGAGGGTGGGGAGGCCCCTCGTCCCCGAGCGCGCGCAACGCGGAGCCCGCAGACCCACACGCTCACTGGGGGTCGCAGCCGCGGGCGCAGACGGTCGTGCGTGGCGCCGCCGTGACGTCACTGCGCGCGCGTCTGCTGGGGGCGGCGCATGCGCCTGGGAGCCAGTGGCGCCGCCGGGAGGGGGCGTGGCTGCCCCTGCGGAGTCTGCGCAGTGGCGCTTTTTTTCCAGCCTCGTGTTGTCTAAGCAGCGGAGGCTCTGCGCCCCGTGGCGTTGTGGCTAGCGCGCCTGGAATCTTTAATGCTTTTCTTTTTAAAAAATATATTTTATGACTTTTTATAGAGAGGAAGGGAGAGGGACAGACACATCGATCAGCTGCCTCCTGCACACCCCCTACTGGGGATGTGCCCGCAACCAAGCTACGTGCCCTTGACCGGAACCGAACCCAGGACCCTTCGGTCCGCAGGACGATGCTCTAGCCACTGAGCCAAACCGGTCAGGGCTTTTTTCTTTAAATTAGCTCCAGATGATAAACTTTCAAACGTAGAGGCGGGTGTTCTCCCACTTGCGGTTCTGTGGAGGTCCCGTGGGAAGTCGATGGTGTCGCCGCTAACGCCCGGTTCATTGTAAACATCTTCCCACAACCAGGCGCAGGGCGAGCTCTGCGGGGAGCGCCCTCGTGCGTTCAGGGCCCGCCTTCGGCGTCGTGCTCAAGGTCGGGGTCCCACTGCTGCTCCGAGACGGACGGGCAGAGGCCGAGGACCCAGGAGGCCATGGCCGCCTCCGAAGGACTGGGCCGCGGTTGCCAACGAAGCGCGTTTCCGTGACGATGAGTAGGTCTCCTGCCGTTCCTTTAAGTCGGAGAAAAGGTCCTGATCCCGAGGAAACCCCAGCAAACCTGCAAGGAGAGCATGGACGGCTTCGCGTTCGGTGAAAGCTGTCCTCCTCCAGGTGTAAACAGGCCTCCTTCCTTGTTCTATGCTAGAGGCCCGGTGCGCGGATTTGCGGGGTCCCGCAGGGTAGCCGGAGGAGTCTGGGCTGAAACCGCAGTCCTGAGCCGCCTGCCGCGCCTTCCTGCTGCTCCCGCTCACCCTGCCCGCTACGATGGCCACCGTCTGGCGCGGGGTCAGTCCTAATCGGGAGTGGAATTGCGGGCTGTGAGCCCTGCGTCTGGGACCATCCTGAGAGGGGGTGGGGGGGGCGCCAGGACGTGATCGGCCCTCGGTGTGGGCTGTGGGACGCCCTTGCCAGCCTGGCATCCAGACCCCTCCCCCACCGTCCCCCGCGTTCCTGCCGGTTGTTGTGCGCCATCTGGTGGCTGCTTTTATATAGTTTCTTCCTTGTGGAGCGTCTGAGGGTGGGAAAGTGGCCATAGTGCCCAAGGCTGACTTCCGGGAGGCCGGCGGCCCTGGTCCCTCAGTGCCTGGTCCATTCTCCGGAGATTGGACCTGCAGGCCTGCTGAGGGCCACTGGGACAGGAGCCCCCACTGTGGGAGCGCACTGCCCAGCAGGGGCCAGCTCCTGCCTTGAACGTCTGCCCCCTGGTGGTCAGTGCGTGTCATAGCTACTGGTGGACCAGTCATTGGGTGGCTGGATCGTTCGGTCTCTTAGGCTTTTATAGGTAGAGATGTTTCACCTATACATACGTGTATATGTGCATGCATATGTGTACGCACGCACACCTACACACCCGTGTCTATGCGTGCATGGGTCTGTGTGTGCGCACAGGGGATTTCTTCCTCCTGCTGTTTCTTGTGAATGAAGGAACCCAGTGTGTGGAGAAGGATGCTCTTTCTGCACAGGATGGCCCTGTATGTGACCTGGCATTGACCTCAGGACCTGCTTCCCAGGGCGGCCGGCAGCCCTGGGTGGGACGCCTGGGGGCGGGGCCGCAAAGCAGAGAGACCTGGCTCTGTGGGGTTTGACTCCCAAGGCCCCGCTGGAGAGAACAGGCAGCTGTTTTTTAAAATGTGTTTTCATCGATGGCAGAGGGAGAGAGAGAGAGCGCGCACGAGAGAGAAACATCTAGAGGAGAGAGCATCATGGACCGGCCGCCTCCTGCACGCGCCCCTCCCTCTGGGGATCGAGCCCGCAACCCTGGCCTGAGCCCTGCCTGGACTCGCCACCCTGACCTCCTGGGTCATAGGTGGACGCTCAGCCCCTGATGAAGGTCAAGTCTGCAGCGAGACCTATTTCCTGTGTAACAAGGTTCCTTAGGGCCCAGAGCACACGGTTGTTCTGTTGTTTGGTCAATTTGCATATTATGCTTTTATTATTATAGATTATCCCATGTTTTCCTCTACAACATTTTTTCTTAAAACGAAAATGGCTTTGTTTGTTGCAGTTTACTTAAATATATCCCCCTTCAGACATCTATACACACACACACACACATCCTTTGTTCTTTTTTCTCTTGGTTTATTTTACTGATATATGTATACACACATACACACACACACTAGTATATTGATTTCAGAAAGGAAGGGAGAGAGAGAAATAGAAACATCAGTGATGAAATAGAATCATGGATCTGCTGCCTCCTGCAGGACCCCCACTGGGGATGGTGCCCACAACCCCAGCATGTGCCCTGGAATCAAACTGTGACCTCCTGGTTCACAGGTCAATGCTCAACCACAGAGCTACACCGGACAGCCTAGGTTCCTGATACGAATGCAAAACATGTAAATGTTCAGCTTTTATTCCTAATATGTGCATATATGAGTGCACATTTTTCATCGTAAGTTTTGGTATGTACTGTTACCATCCAGTTCAAATTATTTTCTAACTCAAATTGTGACATATTTCAGGGTTATTTAGAAGTGTATGTCATAACTTTTAAATATTAGGCGTTTCCAATTGCCTTCTGTTCCTGATTTCTAGATTAACTGCAATGACAGCAAGAAACATACTGTATGTAACTGCAGTTCTTTGAAGTTTGTTGGAACTTGCTTCATAGCACTGCATGGTCACATAAACTATAATTAAAGTGTGTCCCTCTGCTGCCCCCTCTGGTGCAACGTGGGAATAACACCTTCGTGCCTTTCAGCAGGAAAAGTTGGGTGCAGTGGGTTCTCTGAACATTGAACACAGTTTGCTGCTCAGGTTGTTGAAGTTTTTTACATCCTTACTGAGGTCCATGTGGGAGGCTATTGGTTCTGAAAGAGGTATGCTCTGTCTCTGAGTGAGAGAGGTATGTTAAGTGTATTATGATTATAAATTTACTAGGGGCCCGGTGCACGAAATTCGTGCACGGGCGTGAGGGGTGCGGGGGGATGGTCCTTCAGCCCAACCTGCACCCTCTCTAATATGGGGACTCGTACAATCCAGGATCTCTGGTTCTTAACCGCTAACCTGCCTGCCCTAACCACTCTGCCTGCCTGCCTGATCCCCCTAACTGCCCTCCCCTACTGGCCTGGTCACCCCTATTAACTTTCTTTTTTAATGTTATCCCCTTCACACAAAATTGTATTTGACTTCCTTATTGGCTTCTTTCTCTCACACAATTTTTCTCCTTTATGTAACACTTTTCCTACTGACTCATCATTTATAAACTTTCCTTTCCTCCTTATTTCCTACTTCTGTTCCATCATCATTCTTCCCATTTTTCTACTACCCTCCTTCCCTTCCCACATTCCTTCTTTCCTTTATCTTAACCCCTGCCCACCCTCCCCTTTTCCTTCCTTCCCACCTTAATTTTTTTCTTCACTTCCTCCCTCTGACCTGCTTTGCTCCCTCCCCCATTCCTTCCTTCTTCCCATTCTCCTTTCAAGCTCTACCAACTCCCCCTTTGTAACTTTTCTTCCCTCCCTCTTTTTCTCTCATCCTACCTTTGCCATACATTCTTCTCTACTTACTGCCACTGTTTTAATACCTATCTATCTACCTGCCTAATTATCCACTATCATTTATCTTTTTTTCTTTTCTGACTTCTACTTTTAAAATCTGTCCCCAGTACACAACTATACTTGGTTTTCATTATAGGCCCTACA
>PVJC01054253.1:0-10527 GCA_004026665.1 Murina feae | reverse complement strand
TCTGTTCGATTCTTCTATGTCTCTGTTTCACTGGATATTTGCACCATCACATGCCTAATAGTCAAATGATGCATTTGTTGGTTTATATCTCCCTTCACACCAAAAGAGTGCTGTGTCCATCTATAAGAATCCACACAATAGGACAAAAAGGCGTAAGAGAAAACAGGCAGTATTTGCAGAAGTAAAACGAATGAGCCACATTGCTGACTACACGTGTGGCCCAAGGACGGTGCAATGGGAGGGAGCTCAGAGACGTTGCTGGGCAGGCTCTTGAGTCCAGCCCACGTGGGCCACACTCTTCACAGACTTTGTTATTTCCACTGCCTTTGCATGGGAGTTGGCATTTCAAACACAGGTTAGCTCTTCCTATTGAGAAGATGCCCTTTTATTAAGTAACCAGAGACCTGGTGAGGTCACCCTAAAAACATGTAATGTTGTTGTGATAAAACACAGAATCTTTGCTTTCTACGCAAACCACGTTGCACAATATCTTATCAGGAGCCGACCGCTAGTGCAAGAAAACTGTGTCTTTTCAACAGAGAATCAATCAAACGTTCATCTGGCATCAGCTTTTGATATTTAGGTTCACTTCATTAAATTCATTCCTCTCTTATTCAGCTTGATCCCACATAAAATTTCATTTCATAAGCCTTTTACGACTTCCTTTGTCCCTTCTCATTTGTCTTGTTCTCTTGCCAGTTCAGAAATAACCAGGAGAAATTACTTCATTTCCAGCTGGGATGGCAGGTCCGTGGGGTATCTAGTCTGCAGGGAGGTTTCCCTGGGGAGAGCAGGTGCTGGGCAGCCTTGCTCCACCAGAGCCTCCCGGCCAGAGCAGATCCCACGGCTGGCTCTCCCCTGGTGCCCTTGAGCTCTGTGCCTTTATATACCCCCACCCCCCAACTGAATAGACATATGAGGCAGGCAGCTGACTGGGAATCCCAACACCTGGGTTCCAGTTCGCACTGGCCGTATCACTTAGTAACATATGGCTCTGGCCACAGCTTCCTCATGTACAAAATGAGAATAAAGGAACAATGTGGCTCAAATACGACAAGTTCCAGTTGTGTGAAAGGCTCCGAAAATTCAACGCACTGTGTCAGCGTTGTTATGGCTGATTAGTATCCTGTGTGCATGGTGGCCACTCTAGGAAGGGGTGTGGCCATGCACCTTAGGAGGTGGACACCGAAGTGGGGAGCCCATGGGCAGCATGTCTGCAGAGCAGGGCATCCTGAAGTGCCACTGACCTCAGGCAGCCTGAGACCAGAGGTCACACCTGGGGACTAGGTAGCCTGGATGGTGCAGAGGATGCCAGGGGTCGGGCACGAAGGTGCGTAGCAGCCTGAGGCCACAGGAGAAGACCGTGGCTCGCCTGGGAACCACCCACTCTGGCTCTTCTTCAGTTGGTCTGAAAGAAATCTAAGAAGCTGGCACTAAATTGAAGCTTTGCTTGAAACTGAGAGATAAGACCCTCTATTGTACCTACTTTATGAACTTGCGTTCTGGCTTGCCCCGACCCCCAGGTAGAATCAGTCTATTAATATACTTACTGAATGCCAACATAGAATCAATACAAACCCGAACAATTAAAGTACGAACAATCAGATTGGGGAGATTAAATACAGGTTGAATGCATGTTAGATGTTTAGACTAGATAGATAGATGATAGATAGATAGATAGATAGATAGATAGATAGATAGATAGATAGGAGATAGATGCATAGATACATGAGTTAATGGTGTAGCTAGAGATAAATGAGAGATTAATGCTAGATGATAGATACTTGGATAGATAAGTACACACATGAGAAAGTGCTAACAACATCAGGATAAAAAGAACAATCTATTGAGTATCTACAATGTGCCAGGTGCAACGTGCCAGGTAGTTTCAGATATGCTCTCCCACCTGTCATTCCTGAACTCTTGCCTTAGCTCTGTGAGAAATCATCCCTCGACGTCAGGTAAGGAAGCGCAGGTCCCCAGAGGTTAAATAACTTGCCCAAAGCCATGCAGCTTGCAGGCCCTTGTTCTTTCTTCTCAGTCTCACTGTTCCTGAGTCAGAAGGAACCCCCCTCGCTCTCCCCCCCTCCCCCGCCGCCCACTCCTGCCTCCCAACTCTGAACTGTATTTGTTTCTTTTGAGCCTTTGTTTCATGTAAGAACATCTTGAAATTCTGAGGAAAACCCCAAATTGCTTTCCATTCACTGGGAACCTGAAACCGCTCCTTAGCCGGCCTGTTCCAGCCGCCTTGCTTTCCGGGTGCCGGGGTGAAACTGAGGCCCCTCAGGAGGCATCAAAGAGCCTTCTCTTCAGAGCCAGCTCCCCACCAGCCCGCACAGAAATGCTGGCTGGCCCAGCTCCAGGGCACACCACAGAAAGGCGTCTCTGGAGTATTGCACGAGCCCAGTCCTCCTCCCTCCTTTTACTTTCTGCAGCTTCTTTCCCTCCCTCCACTTCTCTCCCTGCCTTCCCACTTGGGTGCCTCCAAGACCTGTGGAGATGGGGGTCTGGGCAGAAGCTTGGCTGTGATGTCAGGAGGGTAGGAGGCGCCTGGGTACATCTTGCCACAGCCTCAGCTCTCTCCTGCCCCCCCCACTCCCTCCCCAGCTCCCAGCTCTGGCCTCCGGGGAATCCCTGTGCCTTCCCCTGGGGCTGGAGCCAAGGCTGTGGTGACGGGAGTGCTAGGGCTCAGCAGGCACTGGTGATGGGGCACTGTGGAAGCAGGACTGCTAGGAGGTTTGACTGCCTGTGGGGGAAGGATGCCCCTAAAGGACTTTTCAGGGAATTAAAGAGTCCTCTGTGGGAGGGATAGGGATGAGGAAGAGGAGAGATATCAAAATCTACCAAATTGATCCCGAAGTCTCTCCCACCTCGTCCTGGGTTGGCTGCTCAGCCTCTCTCCTCCATTCTCTTGGCCCCTGTGGCTCTTTTTGAAACTTCCCAGCCTGGAAAGCATGTGCTCCTGGGATCGGCACGCCTCCTTTTATTACCTAGACATGGCTTTCTGTTCTTCCCCAACATGCTCTTACAATGCACGACCAGGAATCAGAATTCTAGAAACGGTCAAGTTCTGTCTCAGAGACAGGAAGCTGAGGGCCAGAAAGGTGAATCAGCTTGCCAAGACCATATACACTGCGAACACCCATTCCATTGTATCAGGATAGCGGGGTGCCCTCCAAATCCAGCCATCCGAGACTCATCTTCCAGGCCTGGTGGGTGGGATCACCCACTTTATTTGACTCTCATGGGTCTTTGATCTCAAGATTCTCTTCTGTGGTCTGGGAACATGGCTGAGACACAATCCCCTGGCAGCCAGCAGTCATAACAGGAGCTGGGCAATTCCCACAGATACCCAGGACTGGCTCAGAGCCCCACCCAGGGGAGGGGCTGCGGGAGGCCCCACCCACCTGTCTGCCTAGCTGGTCCTGCAGCTCTTGTTTCTCACAGAGAGAGCCACTCCATCAGAGAGTGTCTGTGTGTGGGCATCCAAGAGGTCAGGGCTGAGGATGGGCAGCACCTCGGGGACCCAGAAGACCATGCCCTGCCTGACAGCCCGACCTGAAGGCCCGAAGGACCTGCCCTAACACAGCCTCGGCACCTGTCTGGTAAGGGCTGGGCCCTCTTGGTGCTTGGAGGGAGGAGAGAGGAGGAGATCCAAATACAAGTCCTGCTGGGACTGAGGGGAGGGGACAGGGCCCGGGATTTGCAGAGCACCCACCCAATATCAGGTCTCCCCTATTGTCTCAAGAACTACTGATTCCTATCCCATTTCACACTGGGGACAGTTAACCTTAGGGGGAAGTGACACCATCTCAGAGCAGGTGGCAGAGCCTGGATCCCAGCTCCTGGTCTGGCACTTGAGCCATAGGTGCACCGGGGCAGGCACCGCACAAAGTGACCATCTGATCTCCTCAAGGAAGACCCGTGGTGATGCTGCCTCCCTCACCCCAGCCTCACATGGGCGTTACTCCTGCTTCCCGACAAGGCTTCTGTCTATGCCGACTGATAATGGGAACAGTGGCTGAGGAGAGAGATGTTTGGGGTTCGCAGCATTCGTAGGAGGGAGATTCTGGGAACGGGAGTGGAGACCCACACGCATTGGAGTGGCCTCTGCTTCAGAGCAGAGAAAGGTGCCATCAGCCACCTGGGAGACTGTCTGACCCTGTCCTTTCTGAGGTGGTGCCGAACTACGTGCCATCAGCTCACCCCTGGGTGGCAGCCTGCACTGTGGGTTCTCAGCGCAGGCTGAGATCCCTGTGGAAGACACAAGAGGGAGACGGGAATGGAAACTAATGTGTATTGAATACTCCCCCCACACACCCCCATTTGTCAGATGGGAAAACTGAGGCTCTGAGAGGTTAAATGGCGCAGGTGTGTCTGAATCCAAAGCTCTGTTCCGGTGATGTCTCATTCATAGGAGGAACTTGCTAAGCCTTTGGTCAGTGGGATGAATGGATGGAGGAAGGCATGGGAGTCACTCCCATGACCGTCTTTAACGCAATACTGGGACAGGATAGCCAGGGATTGGGGAATGGACTGAAGGGAGGTTTGAATATGATCATTGATGGGTTGATAATGTTTTGTCTGTATCTGGTATTTTTGAGGATCGAGAAGGAAAGGGCTGAGGGAGAGAAATGTAATGGAGTGCAGGGTTATCGGAGCTAACATATGTGGTTTTGTAACAATGAAAGTATTTGAAAATATTCATAACTAGGGCATGTGCTATATAAACATTGGGATATTGAGCTCCTGAAATACCCTGCAGCCATTACAAAGAGAGGCAGCCCTCTAGGGACTGGCATGGGACTGTGTGGTGGCATTGGGAAGGCCCATGTGTCGTGGTTCAGGGGTAAAAATGCTGGGGTCAGCTGGCCGAGGCTCAGTTGCCTCTCACTTCCTGTGCGTCCCAGGGACTGTCTATAATCCTCTCGCAGCCTCAGCCGTTCCACTTGAAAATGAAGAGAGTGGTAGTAACTGCTCAAAAGATTTGTTGTGAAGATGCGAGTGGTTCTCAGCACAGTGCAAGCACGTGTTAAAGTATTTTTAAATGTTTGCTGTTGTTATTAAGTGAAAAAAGTAAATAGGAAAAAAACGCGTGCTATCACCTCTCTTTTACTTTTTAATTTTTTCTTTATGCAACAATACACGTGTGTATAAATACACGTGTGTATAAATATGCGTGAGTATGCATAGATGCAGTACCCGCAAACAGTGGTTCTCTTGGAGGAGTGAGACTAGAAGGAAGCGAGGAGGGACTTACAGTGTTTCATAGACTTTAGCTTTTAGAGAAGTTTTAGGTTCACAGCAATATTGAGCCCCCACAAGCCAAGCCTTCCTCACTATCTGTTAAATCCATGAACGCACATGGACACGTGGATTCTTACACTTTGAACTTGACTCGTCTCTGTCTGTGTTTTATTGCTGCAATGAGCATGCGTTGTATTGTAAGTAAAATAATATTTGTTAGTTAGTGGCTGAGTCCCACCCTAAGCCCCAGAACGACAGGATTGTAGGCAGTGGTTGGGTTCACAGAGGTCACCGCACAGGGGAGAGGGTCTGCCCTGGGCCTGAGCTCCCCCTCCCCCTCCCCCCGCCATTCCGCTGTGGCAACACCACCAGCCAGCAGGCTGCCCGCTGCTCTCTCAGAGGGGATCTGACAGCAGCTCCCAAAGGAGGCCAGGCCGGGGCCATGCCTACTGGTCAGTCCTGGCCACGATGCTCCCCCACACCACCCAGTGGCCTCAGGGCATCCCGGGAGCAGGCCCAGGAGGCAGTCAGTGTCCTGGCTCCACAGAGGAGGCAGCCAGCCCTGACTCGGCGCTCCCCCTGACATTCACCAGTGCAGTGCCCTTCCCAGAGCTGTTTGCTCATGCAGGGCAGGGACCTCCTCGGGGATGTTGAGGGTGGGGGTCCAGCCCGCCTCATTAGTGCTAGTACTGCAATACAGTGAGTCAGACGTGTTTTCCTGGTGGAGGGTCTTGCCTTCAATTTGTAAAAAATGCAGCATCTATGAAGCACAATAAGGTGAGGTGGTCTATACAGGGGGAGCCTGCCCAGCTCACCAGGCCATTATGAGGACGGGGAGGCAGCCTGTGGGGAAGCCCCCCACTCATTCTCTGGCACATGGGGGCCTTAGGAGGTTTCATTTCCTGTGTCCGTGACCTGCCCACCAGGCCTCGACCCTCCTAAGCAAGGGGACAGCTGGCACGATCAGTTGTGGAAAGTTGGAGGCTGCCCTTCCTGGCAAAGTCAGGACAAGGACGGGGTAAGGACGGTCTTGGGCTCAGGACAGGCTGGGCCCGCTGCCTTTCTGGTGCTGTGAGCTACCCTCTGAGCAAGGTCTCGGCCTTTCGTCGGGTGGGATTTAAAATGTGATCCCCCTAAAGGAAGTCATTCCCGGACATGTGGGGAGCAGGAAGTGTAGCCAAAGGTGTGAGCAAGGCTGCTCCCCACACCTGGTGAGGAAATGCTGCCACTGGCGATGCCTGGGCTGAGAGGGGCTGAAAGGCTGGGCTGAGATGGGGGAGGAAGCTGGGCTGAAAGGGGATGAGAGGCTGGGCTGAGAGGGAGTGAGAGCCTGGGCTGAGACGGGGGTGGAAGTTGGGCTGAGACGGGGGAGGAAGCTGGGCTGAGAGGGGCTGAGAGGCTGGGCTGAGACGGGGGAGGAAGCTGGGCTGAGAGGGGGTGATCTTTTTGCACTGTCTGCCTCCCACCTTCCCCCTCTTTCCCCAGGTGATTGCTACTTGGGCTCCTCTCTGCACAAGCTGTTCCTCAACATGAGACAGAGTCTCCACTTGGCCTTGCTGTGCCTGAGCCTCTTGGCCGGAAGGTGAGCTCTGCTTCCCCACAGTGGCCTCGGCCTGAACTGCTCTGTCTGTGCGCCGGTGGGAGAGGCTGGCCAGGACGGCCTGCCCTGTGTTCTCCCTGGAGGGCGCAGGCTTCCCATGGGGCCCTAAATGGACAGTGCCCTGGTGGTTACTGGGGAGACCCCTGGAGGGTCCCCAAATCACCACAGCAGGGCAAGTGGGCAGTGAAATGGAGTGGGGTGGGGCCATGTCCAGTCGGCAGCTGAGAAGTAGAGATTTCTCTTTGGGAGTCACAGCTGGCACATGAGCCCAGACGTGTACATGCAGACACAGCTAAGGTATGCGCACACATTATTCACATGTAAACAGGCGTGTGCACGAAACCTGCTTTCTTTTCCAGGATGCGTGTCCAGGGGAGCCGGCTCCCCAGAGAGGTCAGCAGAAGCGACAAGCTCTCCCTGCCTGGCTTTGAGAACCTCACTGTCGGGTATAACAAGTTTCTCAGGCCCAATTTTGGCGGTAAGTCGTCCTTCTTGTCCAGGACATCAATTCCAAGGACAGGAGCCGAGGAGGGTTCGGCAGGGTTGGCTGGCTCTGGCTGCCGACCTGCGGCCGCAATGAGGAGGACTGGCAGTGACAGATGAGCACGGCCACAATGAGTTTTCAGGGGACCTTGCAGAGCGCACTTTGTCTCCCCACCTGCAGCCTAAAGAAATACTCCTCCTCACCAGGGAGGTTATGGAGCCGCCTGACAACCTCTCGCTGTCTGCCTTCTGCCCCCACTTCCGGTGTCATTATTCAAGGAATCCGCCACGTCTCACTAGGACTAGTCCACCTGGTCTTCCCGCCTCCCACCTGCCCCTCAGAGCTACCCTCCACTCGTCAGCATGAAGCCCAAATCCTTTGCATGGCACACCAGGCCCTTTCCAGCCCAGCCTCCATCTATCTGCCAGTCTTATCACCTCCAATTCCACTCCTGTGCCCTCCACACAAGTGTGCCCCAAATGCTCCCTGACCTCCGAGGCCTCCCTGGACTCCATGCCTTTGCTGAAGCCATTTATCTGCCAAGAAAGACTCCTTCCAACCCGACTCCCTGGTAAAATGCCAATTTTCTTTCAGGTCTCGGATCAAAGGCCTCCTCCTCTGAGAAGCCTTCCCTGATTCCGCCAGGCGCCATCCCCTTTCTTCGCACTTTATTTTGAACATAAGTCCAAGTCATAGCCACTACCTGGTGATGCTGTCACTGTCGCTGGTTTTATGCCTGTCTCAGCCCTGGGCTGCAGCCCCTGGGCGAGTCTTGCTTTATTTACCTCACTAACCCCAGCAGCAGCTCCGGGCTTGACGTAGAGGACGTTGTTAATATTTGTTGAAAGAATGAGGCAGCAGGGGGCTAATGAGACCAACGGCACGGCTCTGCACAGGTCTCCGTCTCTACTTATAAAATGCGAGGCTGGACCAAGGTGGTCTCTTGCCTCGGCACACAGAGCAGCAAATAGTAGAGAGAGCCTCGGACTTGAACTAACCTGGGGTTGGCTTCTGGCTCTACTGCATGGCAAGCACCTTTGCTTCCTGAGCCTCAGTGTTCCTTTCTGCGACCTGGGTACATGCCAGGGAGGATTGAGTGAGGTGAAGGGTATACACACGAAGCACAGTACCTGCCAATCATGGGGGCGCCGTCTATTTTAATCCTCATTCCTTCCTGCTCCTCTGTCAGGCGATGACTGGGCAGGTCTAGGATGAGTGGGTTAGTCCAGGTCCCCTGAGAAGCAGACACTGAGAGGGGGCGAGCTGTATGAGACACTGTTTGGGCATTATCTAGGAAGGAATATAGGGTGGGAAAGGGGGGAAGCTGGAGAGTCATCAGACTGCAATACAGGTCTGACCCGCGGGGACAGAGGGAGGGAGGAGGGCATGGGGGGAGGAGGTATCTTAGCAGCGGAGCTCCCAATGTGCTTGGAGAGGCCACCAGCGAGTCCATGAGCCAAAGTTCCCATCAGAGGAGTCTCCCATCCCTGTGCCTCCCAGGAGAGGTCCGCCTTAGTCCCCTTGATGCGCTCAGCCCTGGTAGGGCAGGGCCCCGGGAGGGTGGCCTCAGAGCAAATGCCATCATAGACTCCAGAGCACAGCAGTTGGCCCTTGGTCAGTTAAACCCCGTGGGTAAGAGATCTGAGACCCATGTTCATGGCCACACAGGCAGGACCTGAGGTCCTTATGTGAAGAGACCTAGGGGACCCCACATGCCCCTGTATTTCTCAGGCCCAGCTGAACCCTAACAACAAAGCAGGTGACTCTGATACCTGCTCACCGGCCAGCAAGATGTTGGGACCTTGGGGAAGGTGCTCATTCTGAACCTTGATTAAGGGCACATGAGGCCCAGGTCCTCTCGGGTGAAAATGCTCAGCCGCAAAGCACACCCCCAGCCCCTTTTTTGTGCCTGTGGCACTTTGGCTCCTTAAGAAACCTACATCCCATGGCAGCCTGGAGGCCCTTGGAGGGGTCGTTGTCCTCTGTCATGTCTGTCCATCCAGGTTCTAAGATCCCAAGGGCTTTAAGACACAAGACCTGCAGAGGGGTTTTTCTGAGACTGAGCTGGACAGAGCACCGGTTTGCAAGCAGGAACGGGCTCTGACCTCTTTCCTAGGAGAAAGCTGCCCTCTGGTGGCACAGCTTGCTTTGTAAGACAAGGGAAAGCAAGCAAACGCTGGCCCACAGAAGCACCAACGGAGGCCAGGCCGGGACTAGATCGTCTAAAAACAAACTAAATAAAAACCGCAGTGGGGCTGGAGCTCTTGTGTGTTTCTCCATTTTCCATGTGCCTCGGGGAAGGCAACTCACACTGACCCAACTGGCCACTGGGTTCCAGGCACCAAAACCGATCCGTAACCTTCCCAGCCCAACCCTTGCTGGTGGGCACGAGTAGCTCTAGTTTGCAGGTGAGAAACTGTAGCACAGAGAGGTTTAGCAATTTGCTCAAGGTCACACAGCTATGAAGTGGCCGGCATGGGATCCAAACACTCTGACTCCAAGTTTCTCTTCCTGGCGCTGCACCATGCTGTCTTGAGGGGAAGAAAGCCACCCAGCATCACATTCCTTCAGCCCCTTCCAGGGTCTGTCCCCAAAGATCTCTCCTTTTCTAGCAAGTATTAAGAACAAGAATTATTAACTTCGTTGTTTGTAATCGCATCAGCTCTAAGACCCCATTTCCAAGTTCCTACCTGCATTCTATGGCTTGGGTTCCGCTGATGAAAAATTTGGTTGCTTTGTGTGATTTCCACTGATCAGATGTGTTTAAAGCTTCCCCAGAATTCCGCCTCTCCTACTCCTCCTGGTCACTGCATTGTCACAGCCCCCGGAGTCACCCCCATTGCTTATTGCCAGGAAATAATGCATCTATTAGCCTTGTCAGTACACTTGTTCCTTTTCCAGAATTAGCTGGGATTACGGAAGAGTTATGGGGCGGGGGGGGGGGGGGGGGCAGGCCATTGACTGGGCGCCTATTATTACACGAAAGACACCATGCTGGGAGCTTGAGCAGATAACTGTTTTTGAGTCCCTTCTGCACATCCAGCTGGGCATGCATTTGAGGAGCAATTCCTCTTGTCCCCGCCTTGCAAAGAGGCCATCACACACCTCATCTCAGTTAGCCCTCTCCATGGCCTCACGTGTCCTTGGTGTTAACCCCACTTATAGGTAAGAAAAGAGGAGTTTTCATGGATTTGCT
>PVJC01054252.1:0-10555 GCA_004026665.1 Murina feae | reverse complement strand
CACCAGACCTCCCTTTGGCGCCAAGAAAGACATCTTGACTTCTCGACTGTGTAGAATCCACAACATCCCGTTCTTGTCTCTCTGACTGCTCCTTTATCTTCTCTTTCCTTTTTCCTCTTTTCTTTTCCTCACCCTTTAGATATTCCTATTCTCAGGAAACAGGAAAGCCTTCTTTTCTCTCTACACTTATTGATGTGCCTTTAGATATCATCACCACGCCACCAACGTCTGATCTTCTGCCTCCAGGTCACGCATCACTCCTGAGCTTATAGTTTGGTGTCCAATGGCCTCCTGAATGTCACCTGCTTTTCCCACAGATTCCTTCAACTCGACATGTCCAACATTGGGCTGGTTGTTGTTCCCTAAGTCTATTCCTCCTCCAGTTCCCACCCCACCCCCACTCAGGCAAAGAGACCAGACTACCTCAGTTGCCCCAACCTTGCAACTCGGGAGTCATCCTGAACACCTCAGCAGGCCCAGGCAGGCACAGATGTGATGAGTCTACCTGTGAAATTGGGATTTGCATGGTGACTGTCTTCCTGTGGACTCTGTGAGGGCTTGAGCTTGATCTTTCTTGTTCATCATTTTATCCCTAGTACCTAGAATAGTGCCTGGATACAGAGTAGGTGATCAGTACCTATTTATTGAATTTTAATAAATGACTCTTTGAACAGTGCCTGCCCTGCACTGCCCATGTCTCTCCACTGTTCATGTGGTTGCTGAACTGCTTTCCAATGATTGGGACTTCCAAGGTGGCGGCCACTGATTTTTCTTTCTAATATTCATGCCGTTGTATAATCCACTCCCCTATGTGTGGGCTGGGCATATTCAGTCACTTGTTGTGAATAGAATATGGCAAAAGAAGTGATAGGATGTCACTTCTAAGATAAGGGGATGGCCCTAGCTGGTTTGGCTCAGTGGATGGAGTGTCAGTCTGTGGAGTCGGGGATCCAGATTCAATTCCAGTCAAGGGCACATGCCCAGGTTTCAGGCTTGATCCCATTGTGGGGCATGCAGGAGGCAGCCTGGTGATGAATCCCTCTCACCATGGATGTTTCTATCTCTCTCTTCTTCTCCCTTCCTCTCTGAAATCAATACAAATATATTTTTTAAAAAGATTAGGGGATGAAGAGAATCTGGCTTCCCTTTGCTTGCTGTCTCTGAAGGAAGACGGCTCCTCTGCTGTTGGCTATCCCATGGAAAGACCCTCTGGCAAGGGATCTAGAAGCACTTCCAGCCAACAGCTGCCACCAGCAGCCTTGTGAGTAAGCTTGGAAGTAGATGTTCCTTCCTGCACCATTGGATGAGACCATAGTCCTGGCCAAAATGTTGACGGCAGCCTTGTGAGAGACAGGGGCCCACAGAAACTAAATATTATTGCATTAAGCTGCTAAATTCCAGGGTAATCCTATATAATAAAAGCCTAATATGTTAAGTGTCCAGTCATCTATTCAACCAACCAAAGCATAGTATGTTAATGATATGCTAAGGCTGATCAACAGCTCGCTATGATGTGAACTCACCACCAGGGGGCAGACAGTTGACCAGTCAACCAGTCGCTATGATGTGCACTAACCTAACCATCAAGGGGCAGATGCTCCGACTGGTAGGTTAGCTTGCTGCTGGGGTCCGGCTGATTGGGACTGAGTGAGATGGGCCAGACATGCCCGGGAGCCCTCCTGCAGTCCTGCCCCGGCTGGTCAACCTCCTGCGTCCCTCCCCAGCCCTGATTGTGCACTGATGGGGTCCCTGGGCTTGACCTGCATCCTCTCGCAATCAAGGACCCCTCAGGGGATGTCAGAGAGCCTGTTTTGGCCTGATCCCTCAGGCCAGGCCAAAAGACTCCACAAATTCATGCACCGAGCTTCTAGTTTGTTACATAAATATAGATAACTGATACATGACTTAAGACTAGGGTTCAACTGCAACTCTCTAATAGCCTATGTGAACAGTAGTATATTTGCACTATGAATGCTTTGGAGTAGTTAAGAGAAACTACGTTGACACAGTACTAATGTTAAGAGGTTTTTAAGACATGGACATTCTAAAAGCAAGGCTCAGAACAACAGTTATTGTAGGTTAGCATTCATGTGAAAAAAACACAACTCAACTCACCATCAGTGGTCTGTGCAATGTGACATGTAAATGCATGGAAATAACTCTGAAGGTAGACATGTCAATGGAAAGCCATGGTTATCTTAGGTCGTAAAGGGGCTTAAACCTGGTCTGCAATTTTTGAAAATTTTTATACAAAGAATATATTTATGTATAACTTTGTAATTAAAAAAGCAAATATTACTTTAAAAGGAAGAAAGTAATGGTTTAATGTTCAAAATGGAAGTATCTTGTTTTAATTAGTAAAGTTTATTACAATAAAACTCAAACCATAAGACTGTATAAAATAGAAAGTGAAAGTCCATGGTTACACTGTCTTCCCAATTAAGCAGTAGTAACAGTTTGCTTTATATTCTTCCACACTTTCTTGTAAATCCATTGAATAAAAAGGGGATCCTATTTTACTTACTATTCTGTAGGCAGATTTTTTTCTAGTAATGATATACTGTGGACATCTTTCTATGCTCATCCACATGGAACTACTCTTTTTTTTGAATAGTTACTTGTCATTCATTATATATACGAATTGTAATTAATTAAACTGCTAAAATGTAAGCTCCATGAGAATAAGACTTCATAAAGCTTGTTTACTGCTGTATCCTAGGGGCTCGGCCAGAGCTTGAAGCATAGGAGGTGCTCAAACAATATCCGTTGAGTGAAAGTAATTTAACTAGTCATCTACAGAGAGACAGCTGGTTTGATTTCACAATAGTACCACAGACCATGACTATGTCCTTGGGAGAAATTACTAAAGATGAAACTGCTGGGAGTATCTCAAAAGATTGAAACATGTTGCCGAATTCCTCTGTGTTTAACTTCTACTCTGTGACATCGCTACCCATCTGTATGAAGAAGCACCTACGTCCCCACACCCTCACCCATGTGAGAAGTAATTCATCCCTGACACAGAGTTGTGATGGGAGATATAACTATACATATTGTGTTGGGAAGCTGGAGAGCAGGTCTAGGCATGGAGCCTAGCAGGCACACTTGGAAAATTAATTTAAATGAAGAGTGCATCAGTCGGCATCCCAGCAGGAAAGAGCAGGCACACTCTAATGAGATAATTGGAAGAGCATTTAATAAAGGGACTCTTTGCGAAGGAGGGCAGGGTGTCAGCAACCCACAAGCATCTTCAGGTACTGATTGCAGTGGGCTTCGTTATCAGCCCTGCGACCTGGAGGCCGAGACGCTGGTGCAGAGAAGCCTCAGGACTTCTGGCAGGAGGTGCGACCCTACGGCACCTGCCCCCAGAGACCCCCGGGGAGGGAGCCGGAGAATACATACCCACCCCACTCCCCTCCTTCCCCCCTGGCACCTGCTGGGGCTCCCTATGGGTCAAAGTCTTTGGGAAGCCAGAGGGAAAAGGGCCTCTTTGAACGTGCATGTGGGGGGCCTCCCCAGGCACAGGGCATAGGGCATAAAGCGCTCAATGAATGCACCATTGAATTCAACCCACCTAACAATCCCTCAGAGTGGACGTTTACATTCCCCTGGGGAAACTGAGGCTGGGGAGAGACATTAAGTTACCCAAGTCACACAGCTCTTTTTGGAGGCTCCCAACCCTTGTGCCGTCCAGTGCTGTGGAGTTTGGACCTGAGGACAAGCAGACAATTCTCAGCACAAACGCTTTGCCAAACATTAAAATTCTCCAACACCGGGCAGGATCCCAGGCACTCTGGTGGCAGGAGCAGACTCCCCGCAGCCTCGAGATACCTGACGTGGTAGCCACCCTGGTCCCGCATGGCACCCCCAAACCAGCACTGCCGCTGATGTGCCCCTGGCACGGGCGGAGCTGTGCACAGGCACCAAGTGCCCGCTTCCCTGTCACCAGCCAGCTGTGTTGTCCTGGGCCTTGAAGCTGTGAAGCTGTGAAGCTCCTTAGCCGGGCCTTCCCCATTTCTCTCCGTGTAAAGTGCAAATACTGCAGGACTGACTTCCCAAGGAAGCGGGCACATCGCCATCAACACCAGCTCACGGGAAGCTGCCACTTCCTGGCCTTGCTTCTCAAAAGCCCTGATGGGCCGCCCGCCTTCCTTAGAGTTGCTCCCCAAAGCCAGACAGGTTTTTCCCAAGCCTCAGCAGCTTCCTTCAGTGGGGCCAGACACCCCATATTTTCGGCTCTGTCGCGAGGGCTGAACTCTGTGGTTGCTGGAGACCATCCTCAGATGTGGGTGTGCCCGCGTGTCAGTAACACCTCACTGGTGGGCCCTCCGATCGAGTTTCAGTTTTCACATGTCACCAAATAAAAGTGTTTGATTTTTTCGGCGACTTAAAAACTAAAAAACCACTCCTGGTTTGCAGGCCTTGCAAAGACCAAGCGCAGGTCAGATTACCCACAGCCCAAGGTTACCCGCGCCCAGCATGCTGAGTCTGACTTCTTACCTTTGCTTGGGGATGGGAGTGAGCCCACCGCCTCCTCTTAGATGAGTCCATTCCAAGCCCTCGTCCAGCTCTCACTGGCTTCCAGGCCAATGGAGCTGCAGCCCTCTGTCCTTCCTCCAGTGCCCCAGGGGCCACCCCCTTCTCCCTGGAGCCTCCCTGGCCCTTCTCGCTGTCCCCAATGCATCTGCGGTCCTCAGTTGCCTGGTCCTGGGACTACATTAGTCTCCATTCCCACTGTACTTTCAAGACCCAAAATAGTGCCAAGCATACAGTAAGTGCTCAATAAATACCCTTTAAGGTCAGTGCTTAAAAACCAATGGAACCCCAACCTGGGTGGCTCAGTGGTTCAGCATTCTTCTATGAACAAGAGGTCACAGTTGGATTCCATCAGGGCACATGCAGGGGTTGCGAGCTCAATTTCCAGTGGGGGCCGTGCAGAAGGCAGCAGATCAGTGATTCTCATCATTGATGTTTCTATCTCTCCATCTCCCTTCCTCTCTGAAATCAATACAAATATATTTTTTAAATGGGGAAACTGAGGCTCAGAGGGATTAAATAACTTGTTCAAGATCACACAGCTAGTTTTGGAGGCTCCAAAGCCCTGGTTTCCTAAAGTGCTATTTTCTTTTGCCCAAGAACTCTGCCACCATCAAATTCCACTGCCACCATCCACTCTCTGGTGACCGTGGTGAGTCACTTACTTTTCCTGAGCCTCGGTTTCCTCAGC
Organism: Murina feae; assembly: GCA_004026665.1. NCBI lineage: Eukaryota > Metazoa > Chordata > Mammalia > Chiroptera > Vespertilionidae > Murina > Murina feae. The sequence continues at coordinate 5,328 of PVJC01054252.1, read as the reverse complement.
AGTGAAATGGGTGTGATAATAACAGCAGTGCTTTCCGTATCATGCCGTCAATGCATTGTGGATGAGCTAATACCTGTAAAATGTGTAGGAATGTGCCTGGCACCCAGCAAGCCCCAAGTGAATGTCAGTCCTTGTCAGCCACGAAGCGGGCCGAAGAGGTCTGGGCAAAGAATGGCTTCCTCCCTCAGCCCTGGGTGACCCTGCCCCCGGAGCTCTGAGTTGCTGCTCAGCCCTGTGCCAGGGTCCTCGGAGGAGAGGCCACCGGACATTTCTGGTGAAAACCGGGAGCTCTCAGACTAGGAGGTGAGGGCACCCTGGCTTTGTGGGGTGAGTCCAACCAGAACGTGTTTGTTTTCCCTGCGTCCAGAAGGGCCTCTCTGGTCTCCATGGCAACGGGATTTCCTGTCCTGCTTTTCCCTTGGAGGAGATACCTGCTGAATGCAGAGACACCCGGCTGAAGCCTGGGTTGGAGGCCAGCGCTGAGGCCACTTTAACTGCCTCCCCCACACCAGCCAGGCGGCTGCCCGGCCAGGGCCCAGGCGACAGGAGCCTTGAGGGTGATGTCATGGAATCCAGCCCAGAATCCTTGTTCAGCCCCATTTTCTTTCTTTTCAAGGGTTTTGTTTCTTTCTGAGGCTGAAGAAGCAGAGGCTCACATAAGACCCTGATTTGCTAAGAGTATTTCTAAATCCCTCTAATCACAGGGCATACCCCGGGTCTGGGAACTCCAGAAACTCATTCATTCATCATTTTATTTACTCAGCAAACATTTGTGAACTGAATCATATGCCCAAATTGTGCCGGAGCTGAAGAAGAAAGGGAACTCTATCGGGTCTTTCCTCTCGAGGAGCCCGCCCCTGGAGAAAGGAGTCAAGCATGTCAGGAACTGAACACTGGACGGTGTGACCGATGCCGTGACAAAGGCCTCTTCAAGGGTGGCATGTACCTGACAGGAAGTTTCATCTCTGTTTCCTACCTGCATTCGATTCAGCTCTTAAACTCTGTGTTGTTAGGCAAATCCTAGCCTGAGCCTCAGTCTTCTCCTCTGTAAAATGAGGATACAATGGTACCACTAGGGGCATATATAGCATGATGGTCAGGAGTCTGGCTTCTAGAATGGGACTGACTGGTTCAGATCTCCACTCTACCACTTCCCATCTCTGTGTCCTTGGGCAAGTACCTTAACCTCTCTGTTTATTGGGGACTGTCCTGGTGCCACTGTGTGGAACTGTCTGAGGTTTAAATAAGTGAATACATGCACTCAGGAGAATGCTCTTAGCCCTGTGTTATTGCCACCACCTTCAAGGAACCTTGGGAGCCCAGAGGAGGGCGAGAGGACGGTGATGCTGTCTTCTTTGGGGTGAATTGGGAGACAAGCAGTGAGAGACGCTCTACCAGAGAGAGTAGTATCTAGATGATTAGCATTCAATATCGACATCTCCCCCTACTTGAGGTCAGGGATCACTTCGGCCTTGTTTCACCATCTTCTCCCTCCTCCTAGCATACTCCATGGAGTAGGAGATCAAGAATGTTGGAACATCACAATGACTAAAGGATCAGTCCAACCTTTTGCCATGGCATTTGGGTAAGAGCCAGTGTGATGGTCAATTTTATGTGTCAACTTGACTGGGCCACAGGGTGCCTAGATAATTTGGTCAAGCATTATTCTGGGTGTGTCTCTGATTCTCTGATGGTGTTTTTGGAGGAGATGAGCATTTGATCAGTAGATTGAGTGAAGCAGATTGCCCTCCTGAAGGCAGGCCTCATCTAATCTGTTGAAGACCTTAAATAGAACTAAAGGCGGGATAAGAAAGAATTCTTGCTCTGCCTGACTGACTGCTGCCTTCGGACTCAGCCTCAGGCTAGAGTGAACACCATGGGCTCTCCTGGTTTTCAGGCCTTCAGACTGGGACTTGGGCTGAAACTGTGCCATTGCTCTGGGTCTGGACTCAGCCTCCAGAATCATATGAGCCAATCCTATATAATAAAAGCCTAATATGCTAAGTGTCCGGTCGACCGGTCAGCCGTTCAACCAACCAAAGCGTAATATGATAATGAATGTGCTCAACTCGCTATGACATGCACTGACCACCAGGGGACAGGCACTCTGACCAGTAGGTTAGCTTGCTGCTGGGGTCTGGCCAATTGGGACTGAGTGAGGTGGGCTGGGCCCACCCTGGAGCCCTCCCTCGGTCCCTCCCCAGCCCTGATCTTGCACCAAATTCATGCACTGGGCCTCTAGTTCCTTATAATAAGCCTCTTTATACATTTGTCATATTAATTCTGTTTCTCTGGAGGATCCTGATGAATATGCTCAGTCTAATTTCTGGAAATTCTTTCTGGCCCATCTGCCCTGGGCTCTAGTTGTAACAAATCTTGGATATCCTTCTTCCCTTGCAGGTTGAAACCCTACTCATTCATTTACTCACATTTATTCCAAATAACAATAGTGATCATTGGAGGAACAGTGTGCAAGATGCTGTGAGAGAAATTGTGAAGGAGATTATGCGACCCTCTCCGCCATGCTTTCCATCCTCTCTCTGCCATTCCGCAGCTCCTAGGGCCAGTGACCTCAGCTCCAAGGAGGCAGGAAAAGGGAGGAGCCTGGTTGATACAAAGCCAATCATGACATTTCATCCTGTATGTCAGTGACTGATTTAGACATCCAGACCTAGATCAGTGGCATTCTCCTAGAGGAAGAATTGGTTTAAAAATGGGCAATAGTCCTGGCTGACGTGGTCAGTGATCAGAGTGTTGGCCTTAGCACTAAAGAGTCGAGGGTTTGATTCCTGATTCCTGGTCATGGACATGTACCTGGGTTGCAGGTTTGCTCCCTGCCTGAGTCAGAGTGCGTGCAGGAGGCAACCAGTCTATGTGTCTCTCTCACATCGATATTCCTCTCTCTTTCTCTCTCTCTCTCTCTCTCTTTCTCTCTCTCCCCCTCCCCCTCTGAAAAGCAATGGGAAAAATATCCTCAGGTGAGGTTTATCCAAAAATAATAAAAATGATGACAGACAATGACCTAACTCAGTTCAGTGAGGTCAGAGGGAAGTTGGACGAGGGCTCATGACACCTAAGGGAGACCCTGGCAGTACACTGGCCTTACCTCTTTGGAACGTTGTTGGATAAAGAAGTTGCTTTCTCTTTTCGAGCCTGTGAAGGCAGCTGGTGCAGGACTGAGCCCGGCGGCAGCACAGGAGCCGTGGCTGAGCTGGGCTAGAGCTCCGCTTAGTGTCCTGCTCTGCTGCCTTCAGTGCTGTGCTGCGCTGTGTGAGCCAGCGAGAGGCATGTTTTCTGGTTTAAGGAAATGCAGGAGCATCCTAAGTGGTATAAGCATGTAAGATGGGGATTTTTGACATCAAGGCGGCCTAGGTTCTCCCGGGGAAGAGTGAAAGGCAAGATCCTGTAAGGAGCCCTCTGGCGGCAGTGAGGAGCGTGGCCAGGGTTTAAGATGAGATGGGCCATGCTGTCTGATGTGGGCACGGTTCAGGAACTAACGAAGGAGCCGCCTAGAAATGGAGGCTAGAATATACACGTGGACTAGTATTCTTCCTCAAACGAAAGGTTCTGAGATCATGAGCCCACAGGACAGGCCTGGAGAAAATTCAGGAATATTCATTCGTTCATGGATTCATCCAACACATGGTTCTGAGCGACAGCAGTGACCAAGACAGACAGATAGCAGTTGCTGTGCCTCTAGCGCTTACATTTTGGCGCAGGGACAGACAATAAACCGAGCGAACCGGTGCCCAGGTGAAGTCAGTTATATGTGGCACATGCTATGAAGAAACATGTTTTAAAGGAAGAAGGAATAGAAGTACAAGGGAAGGGAAATTACTTAGTCACAAGTTTCCATTCCACAGTCTCAAGAGGAGGTTTTCCTCAACAAGAAGCTCTAGGGAACCGCGCCTTCCTACATCCGCAACTGACCAAGTACCACAGGCCATGGCTATTGCCATACGGTAACCTGAGACCCACTGGGTGCCTCCTAATGAAAACCAGAAGCTCTGGTGCAATGTGTCCACACATATTATTTTACTTAGTAAGTCATCCCCCATCCCCATGGGGTGCAACCCAAGGCCCCTGTGGACGCTGAAACCTGAGACCTGTACTGTATATATACTTGCTTTCCCTTCTCTCTCACAGGAGGCACCTGTGGCTTCTCTCTGGCAGATCCCACCTGCCAGCATCACCACTGCTGTGCTTCGGGGCTTTTAGTCCGTGAAACGAGGGTGTCAGGCCTGAGATACCTCCACTGTCATTGTGGTGACAGAGGCGGCTCCCAGCAGCTCAGGGACAGGAGCGTCTGGCGCGTGGACAGCAGGGCCAGGCTGACTCGCTTCCAGGCGGGGTAGAGCTGCTCGGCCTGAGGGTTCATCAGAAAGGCCCCAATCTAAAACGTGTGCATTGTCATTTCTGGAATTTTCCATTGAGTTTTTTTGCGCCGCAGTTGACTGTGGGTGATTGCAACCGTGGAAGGGGAAGCCGTGAATGGGGGGAGGACTGTATCTGTGTTGTGGACAAGGAAACCTACGTCAGTGATGCCAAGCAAGCCTTCCAAACTCGCTGGCACAACCACGCCCCGGACTGCCTGAGGTCATTTAGTAGTAACACCTCTTTATCCCAAAAAGGGTTTCCTGCCTCGTGCTATTAGGTGAGGCAGCTACAGAGAAAATGAACTCATCGTAAAGGCTGTATTTGATAAGTGAGATCTTTCAAGTGTGTTCCATGCGGGGGAATACACCCTCTTTGGAGGGTAGAGATAAGCCTGACCTCAGGACGCAGCCAGCGTTGTCACCAATATTCCTGCTTCTCTCTCACCCCGTCGTCACGCCTCCCCTTCCTGCTCCCAGCCTGAGCGCCTGCCTTGGTTTGTGGGCGGTCTGACCGTTACAGGAGACGAAGGCCTTTGCCTTTGGTCCTTGGAGCAGTGAGTCAACCAGATTGCAGGGGAAGGACTCCTTGTCCCTTTCCAAAACAAAACGAAACGACATGTAGTTATAGAAACCCACATTAGAGGCCCGAAGGCGAAAAAGCAAAGCGACAAGTGCTCAGTGGACCTCCTCATTTGGGGTATGTGGCTCCTCTGCCATCCACTTTTTCTTCTTTTACATAAAAAACATTTTTATATAGTTATTGTTGGCAATATTACAGAAGTCCCCCATGTTGTCTCCCTTTGCCCCCTCCACCCAGCCCCCACACCCTCAGGCCTTCCCACACTACTGTCTGTGACCATGGGCTGTGCACATAAGTACTTTGGTTAATCTCTTCCTATCCCCCTTGCCCCTCCACTTCCCTCTGAGATCTGTCAGTCTGGCCCATGCTTCA
>PVJC01054251.1:0-10562 GCA_004026665.1 Murina feae | reverse complement strand
TTCCTGGACTTGGAAGTCTATTTCTTTCACCAGGTGGGGGAAGTTTTCTGTCATTATTTCTTCAAATAGGTTTTCAATATCTTGCTCTTTCTCTTCTTCTGGCACCCCTATAATTCTGATGTTGGTGCGCTTAAAGTTGTCCCAGAGACTCCTTACACTATCTTCATACTTTTTGAACCTTTTTCTTTTTTCTTTTTTTTTTTTCCTTTCCGGCTGGGTGGGTTTTACTTCTTCATATTTCATATCTTTGACTTGATTCTTGCGATCCTATAGTCTGCTGTTGGATCTCTGTATATTATTCTTTATTTCAGTCAGTGTATGCTTAATTTCTAGTTGGTCCTTTATCATATCTTTGTGGGTCTCATTAGATTCATTGAGGATCTCACTAAATTTATCGGCAGTCTCTAGAAATTTCTTGAAGAACCTAATAACCGTGGTTTTGAACTCTATATCCTGTCGCTTTCTTTCCTCCATTTCTGTCATTTGTGACCTGTTTCTTTGTCTCCGCATTTTGGCAGCTTCTCTTTCTGAGTTAGGTGATCACTGAGAGGAATTAACCTCTAAGCCACTTGGTTATGAGAGTCAGCTGTGTCTATAGTGGGAGAACTTCTGTGCTGGAGACACCCTTATGGGGCAAGAGTTATTTCAGTGGGGCTTTTGTGCTCACTGCATCTGCCCCGAGTGTGTTCCTTGTGGATCTGAGTTTTGTTTAGTGTGGTCCCTCTCTGGCTACTGGGTGAGGCTGGCTCTTGTATCTTTAAGGAGGTGTTGATTTGGCCTTTGCCTTAGGCTACTCAGTCTTTTATATGCAAAAGCCTTTGAGGCAGCTTGGGAGGGGCAGAGCCTCGGGGAGTTTGCAGGGCAGGACGGAGCAAATAGCTATGGTGCTTCTCAGCCCTGTGCTGAGAGACACGGGATCTCTGTGTCCCACAGTAATTGCTGCAAGCAACGTTGAGAGAAACCCGCTTTGGATTTCCTCCCGGTGCCAGTCAGTCCCCCCTCTCTGGGTGTCTGGGTCCTCAGAAACTCGCCTGGAACTGGAGTTCAGAGCCACTGGGAACTTGTGGCTCTCTCCATTTTGGAAAAGAACCGCGTCCTCCGGCGCCAGCCCTCTCCCCGAGCCCAAGCGCGCGCCTCCGTACCTCTGTACTTTGCTTCCGCCACTCCTCCGAGTCTCAGATTCTTTCTAGTTGTAGGATTTTCACTCAGCCAGCCTTCCTGTGGTTGTGAGTGGTGTCCGTGTTTTCTTTTCATGGATATTCTGAAATAGTTGTTCACGGCTGCATTTACGGTGTTTACTTTATGCCATCTTGCTATTTCTCGAGCTATGGATTTTAAATATTGATAATCCATGTCATTTTTTACTTCTTCCTGTATCTTAGCAATGAGGGAATGGTGAAACTCTATGGGTACAATATGCATAGGCATATGAGGCTTTATGAGCCTTAACACTTCAGAGTTTAAAGTTTAAGAATTTAAGGGCCAGAATTCCCAAAAGTGATCTTTGTAACCCAATAACACATAATCTCACAGTTTCAGGGACTTAATGAACTTACTGAAGACAGTTAAAAGCTCCTAATATGTAATCAAGGAAAGGCTGAATCAAAGACATGTCATGAGGAAAATGCCATTTAGATAATGCTAAAGTAGAAATATTTGAACCTGAGTGAATCTAGTCATTTACTTCTGTGCTTCAAGAACAATTACTTTTCATTAAATCTGCCTGTCTGCTAGTATTTCTCCAAATTAAAAAAAAAATTTACTGTCTTAATGAAAAGTTCCCTTAATGTTATTTGAAATTTCAAAACAAATGCAATGGAGTGACTAAAATTGAGTCACATTAATGGCAGTTTCAGAATATGTCTATTTAAAGTGCAATCTCCTTGAGCTTTTCCAACTGAGAATAATGGTGTTATAGTTGATAATACCAGTAGAATTTGAACAAAGAGAAGAAATATCTACATACTTACTTGCATTTTGGGAAAAATACAGATGTGAAAATACTTTTAAGTGATATTTTATTTACGAATTACTCTAAGTTTAGCCCTGACTGTTGGGGCTCAGTTAGTTGAGTGTCATCCCATGTACCAAAGACCTTCTGGTCAAGACAAATGCCCAGGTTGTGGATTCAATCCCTGGTCAGAGCACATGCAGGAGGCAACCGAAAGATGTTTCTCTCTCAAATTGGTGTTTCTTTCTCTCTAAAGTAAAAACATTAAAAAAGAAGAAGAAAAAAGAATTACTCTAAGTTTAATATGAAGATTTTTTAAAATTTTTATTCATGTAGATTAAAATATCTTTATGTGTAATGAGAAGAGGTTCTTTCAAGTTTTCATAAAAAAAGCTTGTGTTTTGAAGTGAATTTTAAAATAAAGGGATTTCTTTCTGCTGAATAATTGGTGATTTAATATTTTATTATATTATTACTAAAACATAGGTAATATTTACTCTCTTCTTAGTTAATTAATACATATATAGTGATTGAGACCTCATTATTTTTGAAATATTTTGAACAACTTTAGGAAAAGGTAGCATAAGAAAGTAATATTATTAGAAACAAACTCTTACTTTTTGAGTACCACTAGTTTTGGATACTATGCTAGGTATTTTAAATATGTAGTCTCATATGTTTCTTTTAACCCTGTGAGTTAAGTACTATTTTAAATTTGTTTTATATATGTGAGGAATCTGAGACTCAATGAGATTATATGACCTTTTCAAGGCCATGCACCTAATATTAAGAAGGCAGCATTAGAACTCAAGTCTTACCCAAAGCCTGTGGTCTTTCTGTGTTATGCTATCTTCTATTTTAGGTGATCTGATGATTTGCCTTAAAAGTAAATTTGTGCTGTTAAACTTGACCCTAATATTTATTGTTATGACTTTTTGTAATTTGCCATATTGTATGTTGTAATATTTATATTAAGTATAGTTTAAAATTTATTTTGAGTTGTGTCTCATACCATTTATATGAAAAAAAATACTGTCTAAATATTCCATCTCATTTATTTGTTTACTGCATTTGTTTTTATCTTCTGCTAGCCTAGCTCTTTAAATATATGGCATGTATTTTATTAATTTATTAACATTTAATTCTGTTTATTCTCAGTTAAGTATGTTGGTAAATTATAGCAGTTAAGGAACTTAATTGAAAAAATTTCATTTTATATATTAACTATTTTACTGAACCTAAAAATTAGCATGAAAAACAAAACACATTAAAAGGAAATAAAGAAGCTAAAAAATGCAATGATATACTTGGTATTCCTAGTTGAGGCTGAAGATATATAACTTGGTGTGCATTGTTAAATAGGTCCTTATGTTTCATTACTTTCATTAAATATGTGCATTATGCATTTATTGACAGTTTTAGTTCTAGATATGTCAAATGGAATATAAATCACTCATTCTAAAAAATTTGAAAGTACTTTATGAATACTAATTAGCTATTTTATAGATCAGAAATTGAGGATTTAAAGCTTTAAAAAGTTATTTCTAAGGACCTCATTATTGAAAATATTAAAGTTGTAATTAATTTGTCTTTAATGGAAACTATTTTTTAAGAATTTTATTTCTATTCCAAATAAACTCATTTGAATTTTAGTTTTAAAAGCTAAAATGTTGATAAAGATATGGAATAAGTATGTTTTATATTTAGCATAGTTATTTAAAAAGTATCTTTTAAAAGTATGCTAATATAAGAGATCAGATTTAGCAGTATGTTTTGACATTTTTATTGTGTGTTCAATGTGTACTTATGTCAGTCCTATTTTCCACCTTTCATCCATCATTTTATTATTTTTTCTGCTTTCTAATGGAGATGCTTAAACTTGAGGTAATGTGTTTTTGGAAGACTTTTAATATTAGTAATACTGTTAATATAGCACCTTTATCGTCATACGGCATTTTTGTGTTTTAAGGCAATCTCAGAACTTCAAAGATATGCTCATTTTTGTTTTTTAATCATACACATTTTTAGCCATCTTTAAGTGATTATTTTATTAAGTAAGAGTAGTAGATTCTTAGGACAATAATTATAAACTACCAGCAAGATGTTTGCTTGAATATCTTTTGTTAATTATTTTATAATTTAAAGTTTTTGAATGAAAGTTCAATGTTGAATTCAATGACATGGCTTCAAGGAATATGAATTATTTATAGATCTAATATATGGTTTCCATGGAACAAATATCTGTTAACTCCTTGGAGATAGACTCACTCATTCTTTTAGAAGGAATTTTTTGAATGCATAAGCATCAGCAGTTAGGAGTGGGGGATATAACAGTGAGTAAGACAGTGCTGCCTCTCATAAAGCTTATTGTATTCCTTTGTGGAAGCTGAACAATATATAAGTAAACAAATTATGGTAGAAAGTCAGTTAATGCTAAGCACTGTAAAGACAAATAAAGAAGTGTGGAACAAAAAAGAGAGAGAGAAAAAAAAAAGTGTGGATAATTTTAGATAGAATGATTAGGAAGGTTTCCTCAAGGAGCCTGTGTGAGAATGAAGTCAGCAGGAAGCAGGAAACAGGAAGAGTCAGTGCAAGTGCTAAAGCCTTCAAGGCACAGGTGAGCTTGGCCTATTGAATGGAGAGGAAAGGCCCTAGTTGAGTGGCTTGGTTGGAGCATTGTCTTGTATACCAAAAAGTTTTGGGTTCGATTCCCAGTTGCAGCTATTGATCCAGGTTTCTCTTTCTCTGTCTCTAAAATCAATAAATATATCATCGGGTGAGAATAAAAAATGAAATAGGGAGGAAAAGTAGTGTGGCTAGAACAAAGAGCCTTTTTTGTTTGAATTTCATTGTAGTGATACCACATATTCTGGAAGGGTTTCCAAAGGAGTAGTACAAAAGATCTTTTGGCATTTTTATCACAATAAATAAGTAGCCTAACTTTTCTTCCTTGAAGTTGAAAGTACTTATTTATAATCTATGATGATAATAGGTAACTGCTGATGTGTTTAGTAAGAAAAATTTTTAAAGTTTGTCTTATTCATATTATAAAGTTTACATATGAATAAAGAGTAAAAATTATAATTTTAGGAATGTAAAAAATAAAGGAAATCCAATAAGCAATATTAGAAACACAAAGTTCTTTTGTTAGTATCATAGAAAATCATACTTAAAAAGCAGTTCTTAGTCTTTCTAAAGAGTAAGCTTTAATGCTTAAAACTTTAATGTATAGGAAATTTATATTATTTTTAATGATCCATTGCTTTAAAAATAGAAATGTCTTTTCATGAAAAAAAGTTAAAATGTATTAAAGCAAATTCATGTTCAGCTCTTATACCTGATCATAGAGTGATCCAGCTTAATGAAACTATATATAACTTCCATTTGATAACTTCTTTGGACAGATACTTACCATTACAGTAAAAAAGATGATCCCCCATATTTCAAGTTGATTCTGTATATTTGCATTTAACATGCTTTTAAAATAAAAAGAAAAGACTATGTTATAGAAATTCAGGGAAAATGGAAGTATGACTTGCATATGTTCTTCAAATTCAGGAGGGTTAATGTACAGTTTCAAAGCCAATAAAATCAAGTTTGCAGTTTCATGCTTACTTCAAATGCATAAAGAATGATGGAATTTTTTATTTCATGTATTATTAAATAAATGTACATTTTGGATAAATTTAAAAAATTATTTTTAGACAAATTAAATGTGTGCCGGCAATAGGGTGGTAGGATAAAGAACCAAGTTGAAACTTCTAAGGATTATTTCAATTTTACAACAACAGCAACAAAAATCTATATAATCTTAAAGTCTTTGGATGCTTCCATTTACTTTTTAATTACCTGTTTGCTTTACTTTTTTTAGGCCACAATAAGCCAGCTAAGGAGTGAACTTGCCAAAGGGCCCCAGGAAGTTGCTGTGTATGTGCAAGAATTACAAAAACTTAAAAGTTCTGTTAATGAATTATCACAAAAAAATCAGGTGAGTATTTTAAAACTACATATAGTGGGGGATTAATTTTGTGTATCTTAAATTTTAATCCTTTGTATTTTATTGTATATGGGTATAGTACAATGTGATATATTGTGTATTATTTTAGTGTTATGCAACCAATTTCCATAATTCATCTTCTTTTTATTTTATTTTAAATCTTTATTATTGAGAGTATTACAGATGTCTTCCTTTTATTCCCCATTGCTCCCCTCCACCCGATTGCCACCCAACCCCAGGCCTTCACCACCCTACTGTCTGTGTCTATGGGTAAGATCTTTGATTAATCTGTTCCTGCCTCCCCACCTCTCTTCCCTGTGAGATTTGTCAGTCTGTTCCATGCTTCCATGCCTCTGGTTCAATTTTATTCACCAGTTTATTTTGTTCATTAGATTTTTTGTTCATTTTTTGATTTTTAGATTCAATTATTGATAGATATATATTTGTTGCTATTTTACTGTTCATATTTTTGGTATCTTCTTCTTCTTCTTAAAGAATACCCTTCAACATTTCATGTTTTACTGGTTTGGTGTTGATGAACGGCTTTAGCTTTTTTTTAATTTATGAAGCTCTTTATCTGACCTCAATTACAATTGAGAGATTTGCTGGGTAGAATAATCTTAGTTGTAGGTCCTTGCTATTCATCACTTTGACTATTTCTTGCCATTCCCTTCTGGCCTGCGAAGTTTCTCTTGAGAAATCAGCTAACAGTCATATGAGTGCTTTTCTCTTGCTGCTTTTAAGGTTCTCTCTTTGTCTTTAACCCTTGACATTTTGAATATGATGTGTCTTGGTGTGGGCCTCTTTGTGTTCCATTTTTTAGTGGCTTTTTGTGCTTCCTGGACTTAAGTCGATTTCTTTTACCAAGTAGGGGAAGTTTTCTATTATTATTTTTTCAAGTAGATTTTCAATATTTTGCTCTCTCTCTTTTCCTTCTGGTATCCCCAAGATGCTAATGTTGGTATGCTTGAAGTTGTCCCTTACGCTCCTTACACTATCTTCATATTTTTGGATTCTTATTTCTTTTTGCTCTTCTGATTGGGTGTTTTTGCTTCCTCATATTCCAGATTGCTGATTTGATTCTCAGAATCCTCCACTCTATTGTTGAATCCCTATAAATTATTCTTTATTTCAGTTAGTGTATGCTTAATTTCTAAGAGGTTCTTTTTTATGTCTTTAACATTCTCACTGATCCTTGAAAATCTCATGAAGATCCCCGAGTAACTTTATAACCATGGTTTTGAACTCTGTATCCATTAGTTTGCTTGCTTCCATTTCTTTCATGTTTCTTAGTCTATGCATTTTGGCTGCTTCCCTGTGTTTGTTTCTGTGTATTAGGTAGAGCTGCTATGTCTCCTGGAATTGGTAGAGTGGCCTTGTGTAGTAGGTGTCCAGTAGGGCCCAGTGGCTTAGCCTCCCCAGTCACCTGAACTGGGCACTCTAAGTGCGCTCCTATGTGGGCTGTGTGCACAGTCTTGTAGTTAAACCTTGACTGCCATTGGCATCAGTGGTAGGAATTGAACTCAAGGCCAATTGTCTGTGAGGACCAGTTGAACTACAGTGGGAGAGCTACTGTGCAGATATCACCCCTATGGAGCAGGACTTGCTTCAGTGGGGCTTTGGTGCTCATTGAATCTGCCCCTTGAGTGTGTCACTTGTTGATGTGTAGAGTTTTAATCTGCTGTGGTCTGAAGCTGTCCACCAGGAGCACTGGCTCTAGGGCCTCTAGAGAGGTACAAAGTCAGCCACTGTCTGGGACCACTTGGCAGGAACTACAGAGGGATCTGCAGATGGCTGCTATTTGTATTGGGTTTGGAGGTGCGAAGCCCAGCTATGAAGCAAGGCAGGCTGGTGATAGTGCCAGGTATTGGGGCTTTTATTGATAGGTTTGGGGCATGCTGTCAACATTTGCATCTTGTTTGAGAGATTTTAGCAAAATCTGAAGCCTGAGCCAGGACAGACCATTCATATAGAAAAGCTGCTGTAAACAGCTTGGGTAGGGCTGAAAATTGGATGGGGCAGGGTCTCAGGGAATCCCCAGGGCAGAGCCAAAAGTGTACTTCAGACTGATGGTGACTCAGATATGTCTTCCAGTCAGCCCTGTGACAGGGGAGGTCCCAGCATAGGATCAGTGACCTCTCTGAGTACCCCCATTTGGGAGAAAGCCACCCCTGAGTTTCTGCCCTGATGCTAGACAATCAAGTTCCTCCCCATATGTGTCCTCGTCCCCCAAAACCGCTGGGTACAAGGAGTCTGAATAAGTTCTTTTTCCAGCCTTTTAAATGGAACACCTGGGTCTCCAACAGCCTCCGTGTCAGCCACAATCCCCACTGGTTTTCACAGCCTGTTGTTACAGGAACTTCTCCTCCCAACTCTGGAACCCTGGGCTGGGGGTCTGGTGTAGGGCTGGGACCCCTAGCTCTTCAGGGATAGCCTCCACAGAGATGATCTCCCTCCAGTTAATACAATGACACACATGGGTGTCAGACCAGCCTGTTCTGGGCCTCCACCCCTTCTACCAGTCTCATTGTGCTTTCTTCTTTACTTCTCTAATTGTAGGATTTACATTCAGCCAGCATGGTTGTTCTGTATTTTAGTGATAAATTTGATGTCATTGTGGGTACTGCGAGTATAGGCCTTTACCTGTGCCACCATTTTGTTCTCTCTCCAGAATTCACTGTACTGCGAAGCTGAAACTCTATACTAATTAAACAACTCCCCATTCACTGCCACTCCTTGCATCATCACCATTCTTTCTATATCTGTGAATTTACTATTTTAAGTAACTGATAAGTCTAGTCATACAGTATTTGGCCTTTGTGCCTAGCTTATTTCACATACGCATAATGTCCTCAAGGTTTATCTATGTTGTACCATGTCAGAATTTCCTTGTTTTTCAATGCTGAATAATATTCCATTATATGTATATATCATATCTCTTCATCTGTTGATGGATACTTAGATTGCTATAGTCTTTTGGTATTGTGAATAGTATCAAAATAACATGGGTATATAAATATCTATGTAAGACTCAGTTTTCAGTTATTTTGGGTATATAAACAGAAGCAGAATTTCTGGATCATATTATAATTCTGTTTTCAATATTTTGAGGCAATCACCATCAGCAGTACATAACAATTCTCATAAGTGCACAAGGATTCTCCACATTTTTATCAAAATTTCTCTCTCTATTTCTCTTTTTTTCTCTCTCTCTGTTTATAGTCACTATCCTAGTGGGTATAAGGTGGTATTTCATCATGGTTGATTTGCATCTCCCTGATGGTTAGGATGTTGAGCATCTTTTCATGTGCTTTTTGGCCATATAATGTTAATTGGGTTGTTTGTTTTGTTGTTGTTGAGTTGTATGAGTTTTTTATATGTTTTGGGTATTAAACTCTTATCACATATATGATTTGCAAATATTTTCTCATATATATTTTTAAAATATGTTTTTATTTATTTCCAAGAGAGGAAAGGAGAGTGAGAGAGAGAGAGAAATGTCAGTGATGAGAGTCAGTGATGAGAGTCATTGTCTTCTGCACACCCCCTAATGGGGATTGAGTCTGCAACTTCGCATATGCCCTTCCTGGGAATCGAATCGTAACCTCCTGGTCTCACTAATTTATTAGATTGCCTTTTCATTCTGTTGTATATTTTTGTTAAAGAAACAACACTTCTGTATATTTTCTCTACTCTTAATACTCTGACATCAAATGTGTGGATGTTCTACATATTAGCAGTTCTATGGCACAAGTGGGTGTCCTACAATTGACCTCAGTTCTGAAACTCCTTATGTGGCAATATCATCAGATGGTATACATTAAAACTGTGACACTCCCCTTCAGATGTAAATTGGCAGTTTAGCTTGTTACCTATAATTCTGATGAACTGGCTATAAATGGGGGTTTCCACAGACCTCTTCTGGGATTCAACGAATTTTCTAGAGTGACTCACAGAAGTCAGGAAAAACATTTTCCTTACTACATTTCTGGTTTATCATAAAGGAGTACAACTCAAGAACAGCCAGATGGAAAAGATCCACAGGGCAAGTTTTATGAGAAAGGGTACAGAGCTCTCATGTCTCCCTGTTTTCTCTCCACCTGTTCACCAACCCAGAATCTCTCCAAACCTTGTCTTTTTGGGTTTTTAGGAAGGCTTCATTATCTAGCCATGATTGATTAAATCATTGGCCTTTGATGATTAATTCAGCATGTAGCCACTCTCCTTGAGGTGGGGAATGTCCAGATTGAGGGTCACAAAAGGCCCTCAAAATCATTTGGTCTGGTCCTGCCATGGCATGAGGGATAAAGTAATTAAATGTTTGACCAAATATAGCAAGCTAATTTTTAGGTTGACAGTTTTGTATGGCCTACAAATGATGTTATAAATACCATAAGGCTCTTGACAGAAAAAAGGTTTCCCAGCCCTGCCTTAGGGGCTTTCTGAAAAAATTACCTCATTAACATAAACATAGGTGGTTGAAAGGGGTTTGTTATGAATAACAAAATACATGTTTATTGTTTTATTGTTCTTATCTTAACATAGAAAATTCTAAGGGTTTTAGGAGTCTGTTCCAGAAATGGGGATGAAGACTGAATTTGGATTTCTTTTTTT